>PVHX01009127.1:0-78424 GCA_004024805.1 Geosciurus inauris
ACAACAAAAAAAAACAAAAAAACTTTCCCTGGTAGATTGTTTCTTTTTTGTTTTTAAGTATTTTTTGTGTTTTGTTTAAACTTTCTTTCTTTCGCAAAACGTACCAATAAACTTCATGACTTCTGGCATTCCTGATCTCCTTCATCTTGGTTACTTTTAAGTCACTCCTCCCTTCTTAGAACTTATGTTTCTATTACATTTTAATATATAAAACTGCTTTTAAAAGATGGAAGTTGCTTATTCATAAAGCCAGTGACTCCTGGTGACATTCCTGTGACCCATTTAGCAATTGCAAATGAACCTCAGTGCTATTTACCACGAGTGACAAAGTCAAATGCCATCAGCTGCTCATCCTTCCTGTGGGTCACATCAGCATAAAAGGGTGACTAAGGAAATGGAAAGCCAGTTAAATAACTACTTAAATGGTCATAGTAACAGGTGTCAAGTTTCCTGATTTTCCCGGGCTATTGTACCCCTAGTTAAATCTGCACTTTACTTCATTCAACTGTAGTGATATTGCCCTTAGGTTTAATTAGGATACTACTCATTTCACTGAAATACTTTGAAGGAGTCTTACAAAGGCTGCCGAAAAAATATCTGCAAAAACATTTTAAAGATACTGAATGGGGCAACCTCACTACTACATAATCAGAAATAAGAGTCAATAATATTTCATTTATTTCAATGAAAATTAAAAATATCTTTCCTGGATCCCAAAAAATTCCCACCATGTGTTTCTGAAGAACTTAATAGTATCAGAAAGGCATCTGTTTTTAGGAAACAAAATACAACTAATAATTTAAGCAATAGGACATTTGTAAAAATTTGCCAAGAGTACTACAGAGTAGCTTAAACATCAGAAATCAATTTTCTTACTGTACTGGAGACCAGAAGTCTAATACCAAGATGCCAGTAAGGTTGTTGACTTCTTGAAGCCTCTCTCCTTGTCTTGTATGGCTGCATTCTCACAATTTACTCACCAGGGTCTTCCTTGTGTATGTGCCTGTGTCCTAATTCTTTTTCTTTTTATAAGAACACCAGTCAAATTTGATTAGAACTCACCCTGTTGGACTCATTTTTACTTAATCACCTTTGAAAAGATTTTATCTCCAAATACAGTTATATTCTGAGGTACTAGAGTTAGGACTTCAACATCTGAATTTTGTGGAGACACAAATCAACCATAGGAGCATTTAATTATTGAGTCCAAGGGTGAGTTCATGAACTTACCAATGTAAAACCCAGCACTTCTATGATTCTCATTGTTTTTGCCTCCTGGTTGCAAGATGGATGCTGAAACCCCAGGCATCACATCTGCTGCCAAAGGGAAGAATAAATATGCTAGTGTTTTTTATTTTAGTATAATAGAAAGAATTGTCATGGAGATTTATGATAGATTTCCTTTGACAATCATTGGCCAGACCTGTGTCATATGTCCATCCCTGGATATAAGAGAAGCTGAACATGTTTGATACTTATATCTAGAATAAAATAGGACCAGAAGAGGGTGAGAGTTGTGTCAACCAACCATGTCTGGCACATAGATTCTCCCCAATGTCCTGGGCCTATGCTTTATTTTTGGTGTATAATTTGTGTTTACTTGGTGTCTTTTGAGCATGTTTCAAGTCATGTTAAAGGTCACCACAGGGGGTGGGGGCATGTATAATATATCAAATGGGAACTTACTTTAATTATCTCAAATGCTACATTATAAAAATGCATATTGAAACCCTAATTCTTAATACCTCAGAATGTAAACTTATTTGGAAATAGGGTCATTGCTGATGTAATTAGTGAAGTTAAGATAATGTCATGATGACTGATGTCCTTCTAAGAGGACATGGACACATAGAGGAAACCATGAAATGACAGAGGCAGAGATTAGAGTGGCATCTTTGCAAGGCAAGGGCCACAGAAGGTTGCCAGCAATGACCAGAAACTAGGAGAGAGTATGAACTTGCCAACACCTTGATCTTGGACTCTGGCCTCCACAACTGTGATAAAACGAATTTATCTTTGACTTTAAGCCACCCATTTGTGACAGTTTGTTCCAACAGCCCTGGGTAATAAATATAGAGAATGAAGCTGGTAAAACTGAACACACATACAAAGTCACTCAGGAAGGATTCAAATTGAGGTCTCCCTGGATCCAAGAGAAGTAGGCATATTTTTTCTCTCTACTCTACACTTCTCATCGGAGCCCAGATGACCAGTGGAGGAACCTGAGAGCATGCCCCAACCACTGATGCTCCAGCGAAGAGAACCTAGAGGGGACAGGAGAGGAGAGAACCAGAGACAGCACTCTTCTGATTTTGAACTTGGCAATTATGCAGGTAGAATGGCCCAAAGCAGTCCTTATTCCATGGAATCCCCATCACTCCACTGTGCAGACAAAAATTATTCATTCTAGAAATGCTGCTATAGTTCAGATCTGGAATGTCTCCCACAGGCCTGTATGTGTCCACAGCCCTTGATGTTATTGAGGAGCAATGGTGGTACATTCAGGAGGTAGCACCTGATAGAAGGAAGTTAGGTCCTTGGGGGCATGCCCTTGATATTGAGACTTTAGCCCCTTTCTCTCTTCCTTTCTCTTTATTTCTCTCTCACCCCACTTTCTCCCTCTCCCTCTCTCTGCTTCCTAATGTCCATGAAGTAAGCAGCTTTGCTCCATCATGTGCTTCCTACCATGATGTTCTGCCTCCCACAGGCTTAAAGAAAATGGGACCAAGTAAATGTGGACTGAAACCTATGAAACCATGGGATAAAATAAACCTTTCTTCCTTATAAATTGATTATCTTAGGTATTGGGTCACGGTGATGGAAAGCCGACTAACAAATGCAAATTGAGTTAGACAAGGATTAATAATAGTAGTAGTAGTAACAATGTCATAATAATAGGTCAGGTAAGGAGCGTTATCATTTTCAGAGTGCTTTGCAATCATCATCCTGATTTAAGAGTTGCCACTTTGTGGAACATGGCAAGTGCCATTTTTCCCAAGCAAATCTTGACAGTTTTTCACAGGAAGAAGCTGAAAGTCAGAGGGAGTCAGTGATATTCTTAAAGACACACAACAGAAGATAGGATGTATCTCAATGGTAAAGACTCACCCAGCATGTGGGAGTCCCTAGATTCAATCCCCAGCACCACACACACACACACACACACACACACAAAGATACACAACAGACAAAAAAGGATGTGGAGGCTGATCCATATGTACTGGCTCTATCCCTCTTGCTGCCTAACAGAAAAGCCTTAGAAAGACTGAGCTTAAGACACTGGCTTCACTGTGTACAATCAATAGGTCTCTCTTATACTGGCTTTTTTTTACCAAGACCTCAACTTCTGGGGAAGATGCATTCTTCTTTTGTACTTCTGGTCCAGGAATCTTTTTTTTTTTGTTGGTGGTGCTGGTAAACAAACCCAGGACTTTGTGCATGCTAGGCAAGTACTCTGCCACAGAGATATACCCCAGGTAGCCCAAGAATCTTTACTATAGTGAACAAAAGAAAGTTCCCATTGTAAATTTAGGGTTACCTGGAAAATATAAGTTGCAGGGAGAACAGGGATGGGTAACAAGGAAAGGAAGCAAAGGAGGATGGCAGTGAAGGTAGTACTACTTCCTTCCTCTACTGGTACGC
Organism: Geosciurus inauris; assembly: GCA_004024805.1. NCBI lineage: Eukaryota > Metazoa > Chordata > Mammalia > Rodentia > Sciuridae > Geosciurus > Geosciurus inauris. Next base: position 3,643 of record PVHX01009127.1, read on the forward strand.
ACAGAATCAAAACACCTGGTACTTGTTACCTGACACCAAGAACCCCAATATTTCTTCCCCCAGTAGCCTTTCTGTTCCTCTAAAGCTGAAGCGACATCTGTGGATGAAACCTGGACAGAAGCAGGCAGGTGGGAGAGGAGGGGCCTTGAACAAAGGGAGCTGATGAGCTGGGGGAGTGACCTCCTGTCAGGAGGACACTTTGGGGAGCATTCTTCAGCCTTTTTCAATATAAGTAAGTTGTTTTCAAATCCTACATCAGAAATACGTTTTATTGAGCCCTAGTCAACCTAGACAAGCCTAAAGACAACTGTCACCAGGGTTTCTTCCCAAAGTACAAATTTTTGATTAATGATTTGCCTAAATGTTTTCCATTAAAGAAAGAAGGAAGGAGAAAGGAAGGATGGAAGAAGATAGAGAAGAAGAAGAAGAAAGGGAAGGAGGAAGGGAGGGAAAGAGGGAAAGGAAAAAGAGTCTGGAAACTTCCTGGGGTGAGTTTATTTCCTTCTCTCTCTCTCTCCTACCCCCATGTGTCTTTGATTTCCCCACATTGTTTCTTTCTTGCTCTCACTTTCTTTGACTCTTTCTGTTTCCCACTCTCTGTTTCTGTCATGCTCTTTATGTCTCTGTCTCTGCCTCATGTATGTTCTCTTCATTTCTATCTCTTCCTCTCTCTTTCAGCCTCATTTCCCAGTTTTTCAGACATCACAAAGGAGAAAAGAAACTTACCTTGCATAGACTCAGCAGGTATGAAGCACCCACCTACACACTAACAAGTATGAGGTTGGGGTGTGGTTAATCATTTTACAGAGAAAAACCTCCCTGGGGAGCACAAAAGACAAAGACTCTGCACTCACTGACTCAAACAAGAGAAAATTGGTCTATATGGCCAAGAAGGAAACAGAAACTTTGAAATATTGAAGGAAACAAAAGTATTGCAAGTATAACCACATGGAATATCCCACCACCATAACCCATAGCCCTCTCCTTATATCCTTGGGAACTTGAGTCCTGGTGAAAATTTATCTATGATATTGATGAGACAAAGAGGATTCTAGCAAAAATCGCTATAATCAAGAAGGAGCTTTGCATTTCTAACCTAAAACCTATGTTGACAATAAATGGAAATTTCTTGATTCTCTAAATAGAACTGACTTCTCTTTGAGTCCTATTTCTCCTGTTGGCAAAAACTGGCTTTCAGCCAACTCAGGCCCTCCACCCCTCCCACCCTAGGGTTGAGTTTATACCTGAGACCTGAGTTCACTTTCCACAACCTCCCACCACCTCCAGGCCTGTGCTTTCTACATGAAATCCCTCTACTACTGATGTCATGCTGGACACTCAGAAACACCTGCACATCCTTGGCCCATCTTCTCAAGATACACTATTTCTAGTTTTTCTTTCTTGATAATTCCCTTTGACCCTGTGGTCATAACCAGCCCCCAGCTACAACGGCAATATGTACTACACAAGTGTTTCAGAGCTTCAGAAAAGGGCTGTTCACAACAGAAAATCCTATGCCCAAGTAGCTCTTTGACCCTACAAGGAGGAAGAAGCTCCTAAATGGCTGTCATCCTATTTGATTTTTGTCTTTTTTCATATTACTTCCACATCCCTAAGGTTAAACCAAAAACTGAAGTCTCAACACAGAACAAGAGTGAAATGCTAATTTTTGTCCATTGTATTGATAAACACAGGCTCAGTCCAGTTTTCACTGTGGGATATTCTACAGGACTTGATGTTCTTATTCATTCTTATTCTCCTCTTTTTTTTTTGGTTTTGGTTTTGGGGATTGGACTCAAGGACACTCAATCATTGAGTCACATCTCCAGTCCTTTTTTATTCTTTTATTTTGAAGTAGAGTCTCATTAAGTTGCTTAAGGACTTTGACTCTACAAGGAGGAAGAAGCTCCTAAATGGCTGTCATCCTATTTGATTTTTGTCTTTTTTCATATCACTTCCATGTCCCTAAGCTTAAACCAAAAACTGGAGTCTCAGCACAGAACAAGAATGAAATGCTAATGTTTGTTCATTATATGATAAACACAGCTCAGTCCAATTTTCACTGTGGGATATTCTGCAGGACTCCATGTTCTTATTCATTCTTATTCTCCTTTTATTTATTTATTTATTTATTTAGGTATTGGAGATTGGACCCAGGGACACTTAATCACTGAGTCACATCCCTAGTCCTTTTTTATTTTTTATTCTTTTATTTTGAGACAGAGTCTCACTAAGTTGCTTAAGGACTCGCTCAATTGCTGAGGCTGGCCTTGAACTTGTGATCCTCCTGCCTCTGGAGTCGCTGGGACACCAGGTTGCCATTCTCATTTTTGATGGTAGGGATATATCTAGTATACTATCCCTGTGGTAGGCAATTAGATGGTTGGCATCAAAAGTCACAAAACTTTTGAGTATCCATCCATTCTACTCAAAAGAATTTTAGATCTGTATTAAAAAATTACATATGTACTTAAAAATGTATCTATATATTTATTAAAGTATTGCTTAAATAGTAAATAATATAAAAATTTATAGTAGGGGTCTAAATACAGTAAGGCACTTTGATGCAATGGAGGAAATATGCAACCACCAAAGTTCGTTGTAGGCACTTGCTATGGTTTGAATATGAAGCGTCCTCCAAAATGTCTTTGTGCTCATTTGGGAATATTCACAGGTGAAATGACTAGTTAGGAGAGCTATGACCTAATCAGTTCTTCCTAATTTGAATGGACTAATTGGGTGGTAACTGTAGGCGGGAGGAGCATGGCTGAAACAAATGGGTCACTGGGGGCATGCTCTAGAAGGGTTCATCTTCCCTGTGACCTCTTCCCCTCTCCTCTATTCTCATCTGACAAAAATGTTTTACCTTGGGCCCAGAACAATGGAGTTGGCTAACCATGGACCAAACCTCTGAAATCATAAGCCAAAATAGTTTCCTTCCATGAAGTTTTCTTGTCAGGGATTTTGGTCACAGTGATGCAAAGCTGACTACCACAGGAATTGGGGCCATTGCTGAGACTAACCTGATCACGTAGTTCAGAAGCCTTTGGAGCAGGTTTTCAGGAGGAGTTTGGAAAGGTTTGTAGATGTAGGATGGAAAATCCTTGGAATGTTGAAACCATACCTTAATGAATGATTCTGGTGAGAGCTCAAGAGACCAGAATGCTGTAAAAATATTGACTGTGCTCATGATGTTATACAGTGAAATGAGGATTCTATTGGGAATTGGACTAGAGGCAATTCAGTTTATATTCTGGCAAGAAACTTTGTCTATATTTTTTCCATGTCCTGAGAATTTTTTGAGGCTGAATTTAAAAGTGATGGACTAATTAATCTGGTGGAAAAAAATTTAAGGCAGCACAGAATTCAGGCAATGGCACAAATATTTCTGGCAAGTGTTAGCCAGGTTTACTGTGAATATCAGGAACAAGAAGAAGAGCTGTAGGATTTTAAAAACTTGAAGTTTGGCCAGAAAAGTACATGTACAATTGGGGCCAAGAAATATGGGCTTGTTGAAGATATTATGGCTCCTAAAGAGATGATAAGTACTTTGCACAGGGATGACTGGAAAGATGGCTTTAGGGTGTCTCAGGAATTTGCAAGACCATATCTATTGCAGATTTAAGGGTAGAAGGAAAAATTCCTTTGAGAAGAGATCATGGTGGGGGGGGGTGGCTAGAAAATTGTTTTAGCATGCTGTGCAGCCCAGGTACTCAAGAGGCTGCTGCAGTCATAATTCCAGGAGATCCAAGCACTGAGTGAGCTATGACAGTCATGGCATGGTCCACATGGTGCTGGTTCTCCAGGAATGCAAGATGCTAGAGTCTAGGGGTCATAGAGGCTGTCACCATGATTCTAGAGGAAAGCCTGGGAGGCCAAGAAAAGTATAGCAGGGTTAGAATCCCTGTGGGCTGCTCCTAGGAGGGTGATGCATAAATCTGTATAGGTGAAACCAAAGCTGGAATGCAGACCCTAGAAATTAATAGATGCCAGTAGTGTGGACTGTCTGCCTAGGAAAGCTTCTGGCTATGAAGAGAGCCTGACTAAAAGAGATCCATGTACATTAGAGCCAGCAAGGACAAAGGTCAGGGCTGCCCAAGCACTTCAGAGAAAACATCTCACCACCATGTGTCCTAGATGCTGTATGCAAAGTACCAGGACCTGTTTGCCTAACTGGGTTTTGGTCTTGTGTTGGTCCCAACCCTTATTTCTATGTCCCCATTCCTCACTTTTGGAATGGGCATGTTTATTCTGTGCCACTATATACAGGACTGGAAAACTTACTTTTGACTTTGTAAAGGGGTTCACAGTCAAGAGTTTTCCTTGAGTCTCTGAGGAGCCTTTGGACTTAGACTTTTGAGAAATGTCAGAACTATTAAGACTAAGGGACTCTTGGAGATGGACTTAATGTATTTTGCAGTGTTTTATGGACATGAATTTGAGAGGCCAGAGGTTAGAATGTTATGGTTTGGATATGAAGTATCCCCAAAAGCTCTTACCTTAAAGCAGAAATACTCAAAAGTGAAACAATTAGATTTTGAGATGTATAACCTAATCAATTCTCTCTAGTTTGAATAGGCTGAGTGGTAACAGTAGGCAGTTGGGGTACTGCTGAAGGAGGTGGATTTCTGGGGGCATGAATACTTTCCCAATATTCACCTTCCCTGCAGCCCCTTCACCTGCCACACCCTTTCACCATGATGTGCTGCCTCATCTTAGGCCCAGAGCAATAGACTTAGCCAACCACGGACCACAACCTCTCCTAACTTGTTCTTGTCAGATATTTTGGTCAGTGTGACACAAAGCTGACTTATGCAGTGATATTTCACCACATTTAAAAATATCAATGCTATGTTAATAACTGTATAACATAAAATAATATTTTATTGCATTGCTTTTTTAAAAACATCATAAATAGAAAAGATAAAAAATCAAACTGAAATAGTAACAGTTGTATCTCTGGACTATAGACACATTAAATGTTTTTCTTTTCACAAAATATTTACAATATATTTTCTGTACCTTTATTACTTGTACTCAGAAATTCAAAAAAAAATTCAATGACTAGTAGAACTTCCATCATTTTGAGTATTTTTGTTCTTTTTACCAAAATATTTTCTCCAACAGAAAGCCTAATAGAATACAGCCCAACATTTAACCTTAATAACTTTTATAAGCTCAAAGAATGTACTTTTATAAACAAAAAGCCGTTTCTTTCCCACACACTTGCACAGACTGGTAATGAGGTAGATTCTTTTTTTTCAAACTGATAGCATAAGATGACATCTCCTGCTGAATTTGAAATGAACGGCCAAAACAAACAACAAAAAAATCCTCCTAAACAAATAAATAAAAAAATCCCACAAGTTGCTTTCAGTGAACATTTTTGTTTAAGCCTAACTGTTCAATTCCTCTCCATTGCTCTTCCTATTCAATGAATCACCAGATTCAGTCACATGAATGAGACAGATCTTATTGGCTAAGATCTGAAATCCACTGAAATCCAAGAATACAGAAACTTCACAATCCTATGATCAAACCCTGGAAGGGAGAGTTTGAACAAACAAATGGGAGAATTACTTAGCACAAGGAATTTAGCATACATAAGCTATAGCTTGTATCTGGAATGTTCCCCAAAGGTCTATTAAAGGCTTGTGTCTCTAGCCTGGAAACTTTGGAAGGAAGCCTTAGGTAATTGGGAACATACCTTAGAAGGGGATCATGACATTTCAGCACCTTCTGTCTCTCATTTTTTCCTGGCCACCATGAGGTGAACAGCTGCCTCAGCCATGCCAGTATTTCCACTATGATGTGCTGACTTTCTTCAGGCCCCAAAACAATGGGGCCAATCAAGCATAGACTAAAACTTCCAAAACTGTAAGCCAGAAGAAATCTTTTCTCTTTTTAAGTTGATTATATCCTGTATTTTGTTACAGTAACAGAAAGCTAACACAACACAGAAGTAGCATTGAAATATACATGTTATATTTATGCCATATATATATACATATGTCACCATAATCTTAAAGAAATACATGGTTAGAATATTTCTTTGTACAGAGGGAGTTCTTACTATATATCATTATGTTAATATATAACATTAATATTAATAATTGAAGAACATACTTCACAGAAATGAAAAAATTATTTGATGCTAAAAAACTGAAATAGAAAAGAGAATACATTAATTTGGGAAGTTAATTTCATTTTGTGATGCTTCAATATTTAAATTAAATTTAAATTTTTAATTAAATAATATGGTATGTATGAAGGTTCTGATTTTATGAATAAATTGTCCTTTAGTCCACAATAGAAGCTATAGGCCTACAATTACCATTGTAAGTAGTAGTGAAGATAACACAGAATTTTAGTTTTTTTAATATTTCTGGGACTGGTTTTCATCCAGCCCTAAGACTGCAATTCATTCCATATAGTCAAAGTATCTTCATATCATGGAATTATCAAGAGAAGTAACCATCAACTTGGATGACTTATCTGGTGCCTGAAAATATGAATCCAGGTCTAGTCCTTGACCCCTCTGGGGCTTGGGCCCTCATCTTTCCAAGTGAAGTGATAGTAGTACCTTGTGGTTTTCTCTGTATTGTTGAAAATCAAAACTAGATAATGGACCAATGCAGGGTATTGTTATTATGTGGTTCCAGGAGCTCATGGCAATCAGAATTTGCCTTCAGAGTGAATGACACTGACAAAGCCATAGGTTATTTGTCCCCTTCTGTGTCAATTCTTGACAATGGCCAGGGCCTGGTATGTCAGAGAGCCAGGCTAATGCAAAGCTCTTTCTGATTTGTGAGATACCACCTCTGGGTTTTTTTCCTTAGAACTCCTATGGTACATTCTATTAATAAATTTCTTCTATACCAACCACTTTTATTTTGACTGAATGAAATATTCACTGTCCCCCAAACTTTGAAAAACTGCAATGTCTTTCTGGGCCCTACCCTCAGAAATGACCCTTCTAGCATCCCTTGTCAGAACTTGCCCACATCCTTAAGGTTTTCATTGTACTTACAGTTCAAATTTCCCCTGCTAACTACACACCATTTTCACTGCATTTGTATTTTGCTGGTAGAGTGAAACTTAACATATGATTTATTTTCTTCCTCCCTTATACAAAGTCTATTTACAATTTTCTGAAATGTGTTGATTAATAGGACCTTCTTTGGGAGAGGTGTTATTGGCAATTGGTAAATTTGGGTAAATGTCAAATTCATTTCAATGTTTTTTTTTAATCCATGCTGTTTTTCACATTTTCTTTCCTGAGAATAATAAAATTAGAACTGGAATTATCCCTCATTTTATGTTGAAAAATCAGAGGCCTAAAGAAATGAAGTGGCTCATGTTGCAAAATGCAACACCAAGTCAGTGCAAAAGCCAGACTAGAATCTAAGATTCCTCTCTTTTCCAGTTGAGAACTTTTCACCACCACTGTACGCTTGAAGTCATAACTTCATCTCCTGGGAAGCATTTACCCTTTATGTCATCTAGGATCTCAAGATCTTTGACTAACTACCCAGAATAGGAAGTGAAATACCAGTGAGCAATAGGTACTACAGCTCAGGGTTCTGGCAAGAGGATAAGTCAGAGTAGGGTAACTTCCCAGTGAACTTTCAGTTACTAATACTGTCTTTCCAGCATCCAATTCAGGGACCGTGCCCACTGCTTAAAACTCTTTATCACTTAAAAAGTCATTCATTATTCTCCCTTGGGACTCCACAGTCCCATTTTTCTTATTTCTCTGTGGTAGTTGACTAGGAGTTTAAAAAATAATTAGAGACAGATCAACTACTCTTATGCTTGGAACAAATTGTAAGAGTTGTATTTTCCAGAGCAAGGAAACAGAAGGAGTTTCTTTGGCCTAAGTGAAGGCAAATAAGTATTAGGAATCAGCACAGGAGATTATAAGAGTTGTATTTTCCAGAGCAAGGACTCAGAAGGAGTTTCTTTGGAATTGACACAGATTTTCACAACAAAACCCCAGATTAAGTTTGGACATTCTCTGAAATGTAGCAAATAGCATCATTGTTTTTGTGGGCCCCTTCCTCTATAAAAATTATTTAAAATTATTTTACCTCTTTGCATTGCTATAATGACAAATACAATCCAGGTTGGAGTTATTATTATCTTTTCACTATTATCATGTGTACTTTTTCTTCTGATTTTAAAAGAAGTAAATAGTAATCATCCTTTAAAATATGAGTATCCTCCAAAAATATGAGCCCCAGGCACCATGTCTACTAGAGAAGTTGGCCTTTGTCAGAACCAGATGTGCTACAGCAAATTCTGCCTCTTGGTAATGTCCCAAGTTCCTACAATCCTATCTCCTTCCCTCAGAAATGGAGATCTTCCCCAAACTTCTCACTGCATCTTCTGTGAGAACGGACATGATGATGCATATAAGAGAAGAGTCCCTCCCAACCCTTCATCAGCCTCTCTCCCTTTTCCAGAGGTGAATCTACAGCAATTTGTCCTGCATTTCTCTCTTCTGTAATCACAGACAAACCACCAGTTGTTAGAACAGCCATCATTGGAATCCAGTTTCACCAGTTCTCAGATCACTTTCCTCCCTCTACACAAAACCCTCACTAGCCTCATTGACACGATCAGAACAGCTCTAAAACTTCCTGCTGGCGATCTCTACTCCAAAGGATCTCACATGTCCCCCCATTGTTGTACAAACACAAAATATATTCTGAACTAGAAAAATCCACTTGAGCATATTGTTAAAAACTCACTAAATAAAAATGTTCCTTCAACCCTGGGAGACAGAGAAGGAATATATGTCCCATTTAACGGTGAAAATAACCAAGGGTGGTGAATTCTGTAGTATCATGCAGTCTGCCTTGCTCATCTAGTCAGTTATCATGAAAAGTTACGAAAGATCTGAAATGTGGAAAAAAATGTAGGAATGATGTATAGCTTAGTGGTGGAACACATGCATGAGATACTCTCAATTATCAGCACCAAAACCACACACAAAAAAGTTCATGTCTATAAATCTATATTTACATGCTCACCCTCTACAGTCATCCCCACCTTTTATTGTATCTGAGATATTTTACTACTTCATAAGTTATAGAAAACTGATAACAATGCATATTACTCTAGTATATATAAATATAAATCAGTTGTGCAACTGCCTCCATTGGAACACAATTGATCATTGTCTTGGGAAGGAACACATTTAAGACCATTTATAAATTCATTTTATAATTCCTTATTCTTATTATATACACATATAGTATATATGTATATATAGATAGATACAGATATATACACATATACATATAGTTGGAATTCTCTTGAATTGGTTGCAACATCTTACTATTGCCCTCATTTAATTAATGAGAAATATAAAATGTGTTGATTTTAGATTTGACTGAGTCTGATTTTAGCTTATTAAGAAAGACATCCTTTATCCCATTTTTCCCTGCTCATGAGATACCTCTTCTCTCCTTCATTATTATCATATGTAATTTTCTTCTGTTTTTAACAGAAATGAAAATTAACCATTTTTGGAGGTAATATCCTTGTCATCTTCTGATGTGGACCAATGCCTTAAATAAGGCCTTTAAGTATAGACCCATGGTGAGCCTTCACTATCTGGCAGGAGGAAAGGATATCAGATAGATGGTATAAAATGAGCAACTTCATTATGAGAAGTCTGGGAACCTAATTTTCTTGGTTACTAGTTTAAGGTTATCAAATAGACATATTTCCTTATATAAATCTTAAGTATGTAGGTGTTTGGGGCTGAGCCATATGAAATTGCTATTTTCTACACTAAAATGGTCAAATACCAGCATATTTATATGATCCATGCTAGTATGTGTGTGTATACACATAGTACAATATTTGTATATGATATCCATATGTGTGTATATGCACACATAGCCATTAATACTGAGTTGAACTCTAGGTGATAAAAGAATCTTCTGGGCTTACTTAGGAATAAGCAGAAAACCATGTTACTATGTGCATGTGTTTCTTTAAACTCTCATTTATGAAAGTTTTTGTGAAATGTTATGAGTAGAGACTATGCAGTATTGAGGGACATTTATGAGGCCAGGAATTAGGAGACCTATAGTCTAACTCTCACTCCAAAATGTACTCATCCCATTAGTAGACATCACCTCAATAAATTTTTCTTACACTCCAAAGGGTCTTACTCTGTCTCATCATTGAGATTCTTGAAATTCCCTGTTTTAACTTTTGATTGGTTTGCCTTGGCTTTTGAAGAAAATAATTTCCTGATATGAACTTATTTGCTTGCCAAAAAGAAAAAGTAGGCAAACAGAAAATGTGACTGAGCTTCCATTTATCAGAGTTCCAGAGATTCTGAGTTTGGCTCTCTTACATTTCAGAGAATACATTACCCCCACCACACACCAGCCACACTGTCCCACATCCATCATGAGGAAGGTGCCAACCATGATGATAATGACTCATGCATACTGGAGGAGGGTGATACTGGGCCCCATTTGTAGTATTACACGTGCTCTTGGTTTTCCAGTTGTGTTGAGTCATTTTCCTGTTCTCACCTTCTCTCTGCAGTGTATGTGATCTTCAAACCCAAGTCCTGGTGCTTAGAAATATATTAACACATTAAGATCTGTGGGCATGAGGGGTAGAGGGGAGTGATTACTTCTTGGTATGGGACATGGTTGGTGAAGTTCATTGTCATGCACAGAGAAAGTTGAATTTTAGAAGTTAAAAAATGCTCCTTAATGGAGTGATTCTAGGGACATGGAGAAATAGAGGAAATATACCCATAAGGCTCAGGATGACAGAGAGACAAAATAGAAAGGGTACACATTTTTATATAATAGTTTTATTGAGATATAATTCATTTACCATAAATTGCCCTTTTAAATTGCAAAAATCAATGGATTTTATTATATTCAAGGGATTGTGTAACCATTGCCACTGTCTATTTGAAAACAGTTTTATTACCTCTCAAAAAAAAAATCCCAAACCCACAGCACTCACTCCCTAATTTCCCTTCTCCCCAGTGTCTGGCAACCACTAATCTACTTTCTGTCTCTATGGATTCTATGGTCTCATAGAATGTATTTGCACATACATGGTCTCATACAGTATGTGGCCTTTTATGTCTGGCTTCCTTCACTTAGCTTAATGTTTATAAGTTTCACTATGTTGTAGCATATATCAGAACTTCCTTTCTTCTTATAGCTGAATAATATTCTATTATATGGATATTGCACATTTTATCTATTCATCAGTTGATGGGCATTTGGGTCATTTCTAGTCTATCAGGAAAAATGTTACTACTATGAACATTCATATACAAGTTGTTTTCTTATTTGTTTGTTTGGTACCAGAGATTGAACCCAGGGGTGCTTAACCATGGAGCCACATCCCCAACTGCCTTTTTTTTAGACCAGGCCTCACTAAGTTGCTGAGGCTGGCTTTGAACTTGTGATCCTCCCCCACCTGCCTCACTTCCCAAGCTGCTGGTGTTATAGATGTGCCTAGCTATGTACAAGTTTTATACATGTTTGCATGTCTCTGGGGCCTATGCCTAAGAGCTGAATTTGTATGTCATATGAGAATTCTGTTTAATATTGTAAGGAACTGCCAAGCTGTTTTCCAAAGTGGCAGCACTATTTTACAATACTACAATAAACTATGTGTTCAAATATTTCTACATTCTTCCAAATAATTGTTATTATTTGTCTTCTTATTTATAGCCATCCTATGAGTATAAAGTAGAATGTCAATGTGGTTTTGATTTTTATTTCCCTTAATGGCTAATGATTTTGTACATCTTTTCATGTGCTCATTAGCTATTAATATGTCTTCTTTGGAGAAATGTCTGTTCTGATTCTTTGTCCAGGTTTTCAAAATGGGTTATTATTCACTTTAATATTGAGTTATAGAAGGTCTATATTTATTCTGGATATAAATCCCTTGTAAGACATTTGATTTGCATATAATTTTTCAATTCTATGGATTGTCTTTTCATTTGATGATATCTTTTGCAGAACAAAAGTAAGTCCAATTAATCTATCTTTTCATTTGTCATTTGTGCTTTGATGTTATATTGACGAGGCTTTTACAGAACTTAAGTGTATGGTAATCTACTCCTTTACTTTCTTCTAAGAGTATGTAGTTTCAGCTTTTACCTTAAGGTTTATGACTCATAAGGAGCTAATTTATGTGTATGTAAAGGAGTTCAACTTCATCATTTTATACATTGATACTCATTTGTCCCAGCACAAGATCAATATGCAAAAGTCAGTTGGTTTTATATATTAGCAATGAATATTTGTTAATCATTTGTTTAAAAGATTATTTACCCCTTTAAATTGTCTTGGAACAATTGTCAAAGTCAAATGACACAATTGTAAGAATTTTGGGCGGGTTGTCAACTCTCTTCCACTTATCAATATACCTTGCCATATGCTAGCACCAGGCTGTCTTGCTTACTCTAGCTTTGTAGTAAGCTTTGAAACCAGAAAGTATGAGTTTTCCAACTGTATTTTTATTTTTCAAGATTATCCTTGCTCAAATAGACCACAAAACAATAGTACTCATTGACTTTAACACACCTCTCTCACCACTGGATAGATCTTCCAAACAAAAACTAAACAAAGAATCTACAAAACTCAATAGAACAATCAATAATCTAGACTTAAGAGACATATATAGATTATTCCAGCCTTCAACAAGCAAATACACTTTTTTCTCAGCAGCACATGGATCCTTCTCCAAAATAGATCATAGGCTATGCCACAAAGCTAGTCTTAGCAAATACAAAAAAACAGAGATACTACCCTGCATTCTGTCTGACCATAATGGAATCAAATTAGAAATTAATGACAGTTTTAAAAAAAGAAGCTACTCCAACACCTGGAGACTCAATAATATACTATTGAATAATGCATGGGTAACAGAAGACATCAGGGAGGAAATAAAAAATTCTTAGAGGTAAATGAGAACTCTGATACTCCCAAAATCTATGGGACACTATAAAGGCAGTGCTAAGAGAAAAGCTCATTGCATTAAGCTCATATATTCAAAGAAGAAAAAGTCAACAAATCAATGACTTGACACTACATCTCAAAGCCCTAGAAAAAGAGGAACAAACCAACACCAAAAGAAGTAGAATACAGGAAATAATTAGAATCAGAGCTGAAATCAATGAAATTGAAACAAAGGAAACAATTCAAAAAATTGACAAAACAAAAAGCTGGTTCTTTGAAAAAATAAATAAAATTGACAAACACTTAGCTACTCTAATGAAAAGAGGAGAGAGAAAATCCAAATTACTAAAATTTGTGATGAAAAAGGAAATGTCATGACAGACACTACTAAAATACAGAGGATAATTAGAAACTATTTTGAAAATCTATACTCCAGTAAAATAGAAAACCCTGGAGACACCAACAAATTTCTAGAGACATATGACCTGACCAAACTGAACCAGGAGTACATTCACAACTTAAACAAATCAATTACAAGCAAGGAAATAAAAGATGCCATCAAGAGCCTTCCAACCAAGAAAAGCCCTGGGCCAGACAGATTCTCAGCTAAGTTCTGAAAGACCTAAAAAGAAGAACTAACTACAATACTCCTCAAATTATTCCATGAAATAGAAAGGGAGGGAACCCTTCCAAACTCATTCTATGAGGCTAGTATCACCCTGATACCAAAACCAGACAGAGACACATCAAAAAAGGAAAATTTCAGACCAATATTCCTCATGAATATAGATGCAAAAATTCTCAATAAAATTTTGGCAAATTACATACAAAAGCATATTTAAAAAATAGTGCGCCATGATCAAGTGGGGTTCATTCCAGGGATGCAAGGTTGTTTCAACATATGGAAATCAATAAATGTAATCAATCACATCAATAGACTTAAAGATAAGAATCACATGATTCTACCAATTGATGCAGAGAAAGCATTTGACAAAATAAAGCACCCTTTCATGTTTAAAACGCTAGAAAAACTAGGGATAGTAGGAACATACCTCAACATTGTTAAAGCAATCTACGCTAAACCTAAGGCCAACATCATCCTAAATGGAGAAAAATGGGAATCATTCCTTCTAAAAACTGGAACAAGACAGGGATGTCCTCTCTCACCACTCTTATTCAATATAGTCCTTGAAACTCTAGCCAGAGCAATTAGACAGACGAAAGAAATTAAAGGATACGAATAAGAAAAGAAGAACTCAAACTATCATTATTTGCTGACGACATGATATTATACTTGGAGGATCCAAAAAGTGTCATCAGACAACTTCTAGAATTAATAAATGAATTCAGCAAAGTTGCAGGATATAAAATCAACACCCACAAATCAAATGCATTTTTATACATCAGCAATGAGTCCTCTGAAAGAGAAATTAGGAAAACTACTCCATTTGTAATAGTCTCAAAAAAAAAAATACTTGGGAATCAATCTAACAAGAGCAGTGAAAAACCTCTACAATGAAAACTACAAGACACTAAAGAAAGAAATTGAAGAAGATCTTAGAAGATGGAAAGATCTCCCATGCTCTTGAATAGGCAGAATCATATTGTCAAAACGGCCATACTACCCAAATTGCTATACAGATTCAATGCAATCTTAATTAAAATCCCAAATTTATTTCTTATAAAAATAGAAAAGGCAATCATGAAATTTATTTGGAAAAGTAAGAGACCCAGAATAGCCAAAGAAATCCTCAGTAAGAAGAGTGAAGCAGGAGGCATGACAATACCAGGCCTTAAACTATACTACAAAGTTATAGTAACAAAAATGGCATGGTACTGGCACCAAAATAGACATGTACAATGGTACAGAATAGAAGACACAGAGACTAACCCACATAAATTCAGTTATCTCATACCACACAAAGGTGCCAAAAACATACATTGGAGAAAAGATAGCCTCTTCAGCAAATAGTGCTGGGAAAATTGGAAATCTATATGCAGCAAAATAAAACTAAACTCCTATCTCTCACCATACACATAACTCAACTCAAAGTGGATCAAAGACCTAGGAATGAGACCAGAGACCCTGTATCTAATTGAGGAGAAAGTAGGCCCAAATCTTCGTCACATCTGATTAGGCCCCTACTTCCTTAACGAGACTCCAAAAGCACAAGAAATAAAAGCAAGAATCAATAAATGGGATTGATTTAAATTAAAAACTTCTTCTCAGCAAAAGAAACTGTCAATGAGGTGAACAGAGAGCCTATATTCTGGGAGCAACTTTTTGTCACATGCACATCAGATAGAGCACTGATCTCCAGGATATATAAAGAACTCAAAAAACTTAACACCAAAAAAACAAACAACCCAATCACTAAATGGGCTAAGGAGCTGAATAGAAACCTTTCAGAAGAAGATATACAATCAATAAACAAATATATGAAGAAATGTTCAACATCTCTAGCCATTAGAGAAATGCAAATCAAAACTACTCTCAGATTTCATCTCACCCCAGTCAGAATGGCAGCTATCCAAAATACAAGCAACAATAAGTGCTGGCAAGGATGTGGTGAAAAAGGCACACTCAAACATTGCTAGTGGGACTGCAAATTGGTGCAACCTATCTGGAAAGCAGTATGGAGATTCCTTAAAAAACTTGGAATGGAACCACCATTTGACCCAGCTATCCCACCCCTTGGCCTATACCCTAAAGACTTGAAAACAGCATACTACTGTAATACAACCACTTCAATGTTTATAGCAGCAGAATTCACAATTGCTAAACTGTGGAAGCAACCTAGATGCCCTTCAATAGATGAATGGGTAAAGAAACTGTGGTATATATACACAATGAAATATTACTCAGCAATAAAAGAGAATAAAATTATGGCATTTGCAGGTAAATGGATGGAGTTGGAGAACAGCATGCTAAGTGAAGTAAGCCAATCCCAAAAAACCAAAGGCTGAATGTTCTCTCTAATTAGTGGATGCTGATACATAAAGGAAGTGGGGGTGGGGAGCATGGGAGAAATGGAGGAACTTAGGATGGAATGGGAGAAGGTGGGAGAGGGCAGGGGGAATAGGAGTAGCAAAAATGGTTGAATGAAATGGACATCATTTCCCTAGGTACATGTATGAAGACACAAATGGTGTGACTCAATCTTGTTTGTATCCAGAGAGATGGAGAAAATTGAGCTCTATATATGTACTATGACTTGAAATGCATTTAATAAATAAATAAATAAAGCCAGGGCAAATGAGTCAATCTATGAACTCTAAAAAAAAAAAAAAGATTATTCTTACTATTTAGGTCTCTCTCATTTCCATACGATTTTTAGAATTAGCTTTTCAATTTGAGGAGAAAAAAAACAAGCTGGGATTTTACAGGGATTGTAATAAATCTACAGACCTACTTGAGGTTTATTCTATTTTAACAATAGCTATTAAGCATTTCAATTCATGATCATGAGCTATCCTTCCATTAATTTATGTTTTCTCTAATTCTTTCTATGTACATTGTACTTTTCAGTGTATAAGTCTTCCATATATTGTGGTAAATTTATCCCTCAAATATTTATTCTTTGTGACATGATTGTAAATGGAATTGTTTTCTTAATTTCACCTTCAAGTTGTTCATTGCTTATATACAGAATCAATTGACTTTTGATATTGATCTTGTGCCCTGAGACTCACTTATTAATTCTAACAGTTTGTTTTGTGGATTGCCTAAGATTTCTACATACAAGATCATATCATCTACAAATAGAGACAGTTTTACTTCTTCCTTTCCCATTTTATGGCTTTTACTTCTCTTTTTGTCTAATTTTAATCCTTCAGTACAATGTTGAATAGAAGGGTGAGAATCAATATCATTGTCTCATTTCTGATCCTAGAGTGAACACATTCAGTCTTTCACTATGTATAAGGTTAGCTGTGAATTGTTAAAAGATACCTTTTATCAGAATATTTAAATAATTTCCTTTCTATTCTCAGTTTCTTGTACGTTTTATTAAGAAAGGTTGTTAGATTTTGTAAAATGCTTTATCTCTACCTCTTGAAAGTAACTTGTGGGTTTTTTTTGTTTATTCTATTAACCAATTTTTAATTGTCAAGCCAGCTTTATCTTCCTTGGAAAAAAATCCCACTTGGCACTTCACAGAAGAAATACAATTGATCAACAAATATATGAAAAAATGTTCATCATCTCTAGCAGTGATGGAAATGCAAATCAAAATTACTCTAAAATTTCATCCACTCCAGTCAGAATGACTATTATCAAGAATACAAGCAATAATAAGTATTGGCGAGGATGTGGGGGAAAGGTACACTCATACATTGCTGGTGGGACTGCAAACTGATGCAGCCATTATGGGAAGCAGTATGGAGATTCCTTAGAAAACTTGGAATGGAACCACCATGTGACCCAGCTATCCCACTCCTTGGTTTATACCCAAAGGACTTAAAATCAGCATACTAAAGTGACACTGCCACATCAATGTTTATTGCAGTTCAATTCACAATAGCTAAACTATGGAACCAACCTAGATGTCCTTCAACAGATGAAGGGATAAAGAAAATGTGGTACATATACACAATGGAATACTACTCAACCTTAAAGAAGAATGAAATTATGGCATTTGCAGGTAAATGGATGAAGCTGGAGAATACCATGCTAAGGGAAATAAGCCAATCCCCCAAAAAACCAAAGGCTGATTGTTTTCTCTGAT
Source organism: Geosciurus inauris (assembly GCA_004024805.1). Taxonomy (NCBI): domain Eukaryota; kingdom Metazoa; phylum Chordata; class Mammalia; order Rodentia; family Sciuridae; genus Geosciurus; species Geosciurus inauris. Next base: position 21,335 of record PVHX01009127.1, read on the forward strand.
AAGTGGAAGCTGATCTAATATGGGGAGGGCGGGTAGGGAAGAATGAAAGGACTTTGGATTCTGCAGAGGGGAATAAGGGGAGGGGATGGGGCGTGGGGATGGGAAAGACAGTGGAATGAGATGGACATTATTACCCTATTTACATGTATTATTACACCACCAGTGTGACTCTGCACCATGTACAGCCAGAGGAATGAGAAGTTGTGCTCCATTTGTGCATGTAGCATCATGTGTAACTACTTTGAACAAATTAAAAGATAAAAGTATAAAAAATAAATTAACTCTCACTTGGATTAATACTTTCTCTATGTTAGACTCAGTCTTGGTATTTTGTTGAGGATTTTTGTGTCTATGTTAGTAAGGGGTATTTGTTTGTATTTTTATTTTCTTGTGATGTCTTTGCCCAGTTTTGATATCAGAGCAACATTAGTGTTACAGCAAACTTTGGAAAGTGTTCCATTCTCTTCTCTTTCTTGAAAAAGCTTATGAGAAGTTGGTGCTAAATCTGCTTTAAACTTTCACAATTTACCAGTGAAGGCAGCTGAGTCTGATCTTTTCTTTGAGGGGATTCAATCTCCTTGCCTGCTTTACCTGTTATCTATTCAGATCTTTATTTCTTCTTCTGTTAGTTTTAATCATTTGTGTCTGGTGTACACGTTAAAAGGGAAAGGTTAATTTGGAATTTATCTCCCTCACTGCCATCTACATATCTTTTTAATTAGTCTTATTGCTTTATAGTGACTATAGGAAAAATGAGAAAGCAAAAATAATACATTTACGTATTGCAGATTCCTTCAGGTTTTGCAATATTGTGTTTTCTTTTTACCTGTCTGGTCTTCTAACCCTTCCTTTTTAAAACTTCTCAAGTATAAAGAAACACACAAAAAATAGTAGCAGTGAGAGAGATTTGAATATTTTTTGCAGGGTCCCATGCATAAAAAGGAGAAATATCCATTTTTACCAAAGGACTTGGCCAATGTGAACATCTCAAAGCCCTTGTAGTATGTAATTGTTAGCTAATGTGTGATGATTCATAACTTCAGCAGAATTGAGAACATTAAATTTTACATTTCCTTCCTCTTTAGAATTGTTCAAAAGAAGAGAAATGATATTTCTTCCCTGAAAGTTAATTGCAAGTTTCTTTCCTTTCTTTTTGAATCAAATGTCACATGTATTGATGGAGAATCACTTTCACACGGAATGAGGTAAATAAGATTATGATGTTTAATTGTAATTAAATGACTGAATAAAGTGAGGAGTGATTGAATAAAGTGAGGAGATAGTTATCACTTCATTGTTGCAATAGAAGTCTCAATTCTATATTTTTTAGAAGGGAATAAATCATATTTCCTCTAATGTATTTTTTTAAAATAATAAATGCGAAGTGCCCTCAACAACAAAAACACCCTTTCAACTTGTGTTCAAACTATTGTGAGAATAGCTATTTTAGCAAAGTTAACATTTTTCTAGTATGGTCCTACATCAGGATTTGAGTTTTCCAATGACCATGAGCAGTGTTTTGCTATTTGGAGGGATTCAATAGTGGGGATATCCTGAACTATTTCTCATCCATTCCTGCACGGTGATGTTTTGTGTATCCAGATTTTCTGTTTCTATCAAATGAAGGTGACTTATCTTTATTCAATCTGTATTATTTGATTGCACAGAAATTATCTAATTTTTGCCCACTGAATTCACTATACCTGAACTAATTCTAAACTCTTCTCAACATCCACAGCTATTGGATTATTAAAGGAAGAGCAATAGTCTTTTCATAAACTGGACTCAGGCTTGTGGTCTTTGCAACCTTGGGATAATAATTTAAACTTAATTCTATAATTTTCTTACATTCTTTGAAAATCTGTTATTATTTCCTCAATAAAAATAATGTTTGATTCCTGAGGTGAGCCTTTCAAACAGATTGCCAGTCTTGCTCCTTTTTCGTTCTAATGCTTATATTAAGTTTTTGCCTTATTCATTTACTTATAACCTGTTATTTTTAAATAATTAGAAACACACATAAAAGTTTCTAAACTACTACAAAGGCCCTCCATTTGTCCTTCACCCAGAGTCCTCAAATGTTAAGAAATTACCAGATTGGCCTTATCTATATTAATGCTCTTAACAAAGCAGTGATTTCTAAGATGGATGATGGGATTTAGGTTCTCATTTCATCAAGTGGCAGGAAGTTAGGCATTTTTTGTTTTGTTTTTGGTTTGATTTTTGATGCTCCCCTCACACAGGGATTGAACCCAGGGGCACTTCACCACTGAGCCACATCCCTGGCCCTTTTTATTTCTAATTTTGAGACAGGATCTCAATAAGTCGCTTTGGGCCTTGCTAAGTTGCTAAGGCTGATTTTGAACTTGTGATCCTCCTGCCTCAGCCTCCAGAGTTGCTTGGATTACAGGTGTATACCACCTGTGCCTGGCTAGTTTTTTATTGTTATTCAAAACTCATTGCCAACTTTCTTAACCAGTTTGTTGTTTTCCTTCTTACCTTTGCTTGTTTCTTGAACCTTGTTTCAAAAGGCTTAAACACATAACTTCTGGTCCCTTTCAAAAATATTGAAGGACCTGAAAAAGTCTGTTTTTAAATTATTTCACAACTGAAACTAAAACAAGTCTTAGCATGTCAGTCTGATATTGTAAGTCACACACAGGAAGCCCAAGTTCAGTGTAGAATAGCTTATTTTAGAATGCTAAGTCAGGTATTATTGTTCCTACAATAAAGCATTACATAAATTAAGGCTGACACTAATTTATCAACATTCATACCTTAATTTAGATATTAGAGATTAAAGAGACTTTATTTTCTACCTAACAGTGACAATGTGATTATCTCAACTAGTAAATTAATAACAAAACCCAGACAGTGGAATGACATTCCCATGTATGTATATGAATATAGCACAGTGAATCTCACCATCAGGTACATCCACAAGAAATTAATTTTAAAAAATAACTATGGGTAAATGGCAGAAAGATCAGTAGAGGGAAAAAAAGCAGGGTGAGGGGAGGGAGGGGAAGGAGAGAAGGTACTGGGGATTGAATTAGAACAAGATATATGCTATGTTTTTTTTGAGGATTGAACTCAGGGGCACTCGACCACTGAGCCACATCCCCAGCCCTATTTTGTGTTTTATGTAGAAACAGGGTCTAACTGAGTTGCTTAGCACCTTGCCATCAATGAGGCTGGCTTTGAACTCGCAATTCTCCTGTCTCAGCCTCTCAAAGTGCTGGGATTATAGGCATGTGCCACCGCACCCAGCTGTTTTATAATGATATCAAATTGGATTCTATTGTCATATATAACTTAAAAAGAATAAATAAAAAATAATAATAACAAAACCCAAAAATATTTGCAGTTTTCTAGTATGAGAGAGATAATAAGGACATTATATTGATACCATAATTACTCTCTTTTCCTTTTTCTTTCTCATCTATGGGTCTCAGTTTCACAGAATCGGATTATTCATCATCCTTGATTCACACCACATTTTGACCCTTATTCCATCGAGCTTTCTTTGTGAATTTACCCATTTTAAATGATGTTTAAAAAACACAATAGCTAAACTATGGAACCAACATAGGTGCCCTTCAACAAATGAATGGATAAAGAAAGTGTGGTATATATACACAATGAAATATTACTCAGCCTTAAAGAAGAATAAAATATGGCATTTATACGTAAATGGATGGAGCTGGAGAATATCATGCTAAATGAAATAAGAAATCCCAGAAAACCAAACCCAAATGTTTTCTCTTATATACAGATGTTAATTCACAATAAGGGGGAGGTTAGGGAAGAATGGAGATACTTTGGATTAGACAGAGGGGAGTGAAGGGAGGACATGGAAGTAGGAAAGATAATAGAATGAATCAGACATTATTAACTTATGTGCATATATGATTACATAGCAGGTGTAATTCTACATTATGTACAACCAGAAAAGTGAGAAGTTATACTCCATTTATGTATGATGTTCAAAATGCATTGTACTGTCATTTGTAACTAACTAGAACAAATAACAAATTTAAAAATTAAAAAAAATAAAGCCCATGAACCTACCAACACAAAAGGAAGACCATGACAACTAAGTTCCAGGGTTCTGGTCCTTCTCTATCTTATATCCTTCCCTCTCCCCACCTAACATTTAGATTGGTAATTATTACCCTAACTCCTGTGTTCATCATTCCCCTGTCACTCTTTTTGATATAGACTTTTATGATTGTGATTTTTGGAGCTGGAGAATATCATGCTAAGTGAAATAAGTCAATCCCAAAAGTTGAGTTATTAATTTATTTTTAATTATTTCCCAAATCCTACTCAGATACATCTTTCACATCATTGTTCTTGAGATAATGTTTTTGCTCCTAAGTTTTGCGGTAAGCAATTCTACATTTAGTCATATGACTGGCAAAGAAAGAGAATAATCCCAACTTGGATAATAAACCAAGAAGTAGTTTTGTGAGTTGTCTTGGTTACCTTGTGGTGGGTCTTCTCATGACACGCAAGCTTTAGGCGGTTCCTCCTCTTATCGAATAGTGTCTGTGGCTGGCCAAGCCCAGTGATGATCAACACCATGCATTTCCTCTTTGGGAGGTATTCTATATGATGACTGAATTGAGAACCTGTACTGAGGTGATTTTAAAACAGAGGAGGCTGACTTTGGGGGCTTTTTGCATTTTTGAGGTCACTGGAAGTTGATTCAGAAGGAAGAGGGTATCGTAGGGTACTGGAAAGAGCATTGGATTTAGAGCTTGGAGACGTGAATTATAGTTTCAGTTCTGCTACTAACTAGCTGTGTGACCTTGGGCAAATGGTTTTTACCTCTCTGGGCCTCAAGTTCCTCTTCTGTTGAATAAACACTTAAACCAAATGATTTGTACAGGTCTTTTCAGAGAAGGAAACTGGGGAAAGAGTGGTTAATAACTTGCCCAAGATCTCACTGACGTTCCTTCACTCATTTGATTGTGAAGCCAACATGCACTCCATGAAGCTCCTCCACTGTGCCAAGGATGTAGGGATGCATGAGACACTGTAGTTCCTGTTCCAAAAACTCGAGAGTTCTCTCACACTGTGAAATATTGTATAGTGCATGTTTCAGTCTGTCTTACTAAGTTCTTACTTGTCTGCAAGGAAACAGGGACACCATTTTAAGACAACAGAAACATACTGGTGCTAACTTTGAAATGCAGATTTATTGTAAGAACACAGGGACTTTTGGTACTTCATAAGAGTTATATAGAATACAACTGGGCTCAGTCAAAAAAAAAAAAAAAAAACTGTAGTCTGGGAGGGAACCCAGCAAGTCATCTCCTTCTATCTCTATCTCCATTTCTCCTTGTCAGCCTACTTCATTCCTTACTTTTGCAGTAACTCCTACTTTGTAGGAAATAGCTTTGACAACCACAATGTTTTTATGGAAAGAAACAGACTCTCTCAGTTTCAATTTTGAACTCCAGGGAAGAATGGTGATTAGCCAATTTTGTACTGGCCACCCCACTATACTAAAACCATTCCACGATGGTTAGGCTGCAGAGGAGACTGAGGAAGCCTCTCATCTATCCAACTACAAGAAAGGGATAGGAGATAACAGGCCTAAGAAAGGTACCCTGGTTTCTATCTCTGAGTGGGCCCAGGATTGATGCTGGCTTACTTGAGTCTCTGAGCCTGGCTCTGGCCCAGATTGAGTACTTAGTCTGTGCTTTCCGAATGAATGTGAGCAACTAAAAGTGAAATTGTAGGGAAAGAAAGGTTTGTCAAGTGAACCCCACTTTTGGTTTTAAAAAGAAACTAAAAGAATATGATCTGAAGAGAATAAGCCACTCAATTTTGATATAAAGTTTCTAGAAGGCAGTGAAACTTGACCCTAGACACTGTAAATTTACAATCATGTATTATTGCTATGTAATAGAGAAAAGTCAATCATGACTCTTAGAACAAGTGTGTATTTTCTTATAAGTCATTGAGAAAGAAGGAAGTGATAATGAAATGACATTGTTTTTCAGTAACTGAAGAGATCTTTCTTACAATTTCTCATATCCCTTTAAAGATACTGACATCAATAAGGAATGGATAAGGCCTACAAGGAGGCCTATTTTCTATTTGCTTTCTTGTTGTCATGACCTTAATGTCTGACGAAAATGTCTAATGTAAAATGGTGGTATTATAGAGTTTAGAGGAGCCTAATCCTGCAGCTCATTCTTGTTCTTATTTTACAAGTTACTCAACTGCTCACTGCCAGCTGGAGGCAGAGGGGACCCCCAAGTCAGTGTACTGGAAAATCTCAATCTTCAGTTGTCACTAATGTTACATGTATACAATGCCTAAAGGTTGCATTTTCACAAATAGCAGAACCAAACACAGATTCATAAATTAGGACCATTAATGGTTTAGTGGCTACTAATGCTGTCTCTGATCTGAATATTCCTGTAGCTGAGCTTTGTGATTGTTTATCATCAAGTTGTTTGGTATTAAGTGAAACAAGATGCACCACAATACCAGATGTTAAATTATACCATAGTAACAAAAACAGCATTGTATTTGCACCAAAATAGATATGAAGACCAATGGAACAGAAGACACAGAGACAAAGCCACATAAATGCTGTTACCTCATACTAGACAAAACTGGAGAAAAAACAGCCTCTTCAACAAATAATGCTGGGAAAATTGGAAATCCATATGTAGCAGAATGAAATTTAACCCTTTCTCTCACCCTACACAAAACTCAACTCAAAGTGGATCAAGGATCTAGGCATTAGATCAGAGATCCTATGTCTGCTAGAAGAAAATGTAAGCCCAACTTTCCATCATGTTGGCTTAGAAACTTCCTCAACAAGACTCCTAAAGCACAAGAAGTAAAATCAAGAGTAAATAAATGGGATGGTATCAAACTAAAAACCTTCTTCACATCAAGGAAACAATCAAGGTGTAAAGAGAGAGCCCAGAGAATGGGAGAAAATCTTTACCACCTATACCTCAGATAGAGCATTAATCTCTAGAATATATAAAGAACTATGATTTTTTTTCTTCTAGTACACAATTTTCTGTGAGCATTTGTATAGTTTATTTATTTATTTGTTTGCTTTAATTTTATTTATTTTAGTTCTCAATGGACATTTTTTATTTTAAGTTTATTTATTTTTATTTTTTAGAACAAAATAATGCATTTCAAGCCATAGTACACATATGGAGCACAATTTTCCATTTCTCTGATTGTAAACAATATAGAGTCACACCATTTGTGTCTTCATACATGTACCTAGGGTAGTGATGTCCATCTCATTCCACCATCTTTGCTACCCTCCTCCCTTGCCCTACCCTAAAGACTTAAAAACAGCACACGACAGTAACACAGTCACTTCAATATTTATAGCAGCACAATTCACAATTGATAAACTGTGGAAGCAACCTAGATGCCCTTCAATAGATGAACGGGTAAAGAAACTGTGGTATATATACACAATGGAATATTACTCAGCAATAAAAGAGAATAAAATTATGACATTTGCAGGTAAATGGATGGAGTTGGAGAACATCATGTTAAGTGAAGCAAGCCAATCCTGAAGAACCAAAGGCCGAATGTTTTTGCTGATTAGTGGATGCTGATACATAATGGGAGTCAGGGTGGGGAGCATGGAGAAATGGAGGAACTTTGGATATGATGAGATTTTGACCTGATTTGTTCTTGACTGACAGCCTTTATTCTCTCAGCGTTGGCTAACAAGTGCCACATCAAAACCAGGATGTGTGAGTCTAAGCCTTCCTCTGGAGTGGGTACCTGAAGAAGGTCACAAATCAGTATTTACACTGATAGCCACTGAGACACAGTGGTAGGAGAGCTGAAATATTTTATGTTAAATTATATTCAATATATATTTATAGATATTCATATCATGTTTATATAAAATTATTTTTATAATTTAATGTTAAATTATGTTTAATATTTAATATTGTACAAATATACACAGTTTGTGATAGATGTACACTTGCATGGAATCCATCTATTTCATGCTTCATAGGTTTTTTTTTAAAGGAAAGGAGTCTGATATTTCATTTAAAAACACTAAAATGATTACAATCTTAGATAATCTGAATTTTTAACATAGATCTAAAATTCCTTGAAGAAAACAGTTCCCTCAAGACAATTTTCAGCTTGAGAATTCCATTTATATTATTGAAGTAGAACATACCAAGATACAAAGTCGACATTTTCTCTAAAACATTGATGGTATTCTAGAAAACATGTACTCCCTGAAGCAGTAGTTTCTCTTTTAAAATTAATTTTATCTTCCTATGACTGTTTTTGTTTGACTAATCATGAGAAATGTCCCCATGGTGAGGTAATTCTACTTCTGATGTTGTCACCATAGGGAACAGTTCCAATTTTTCCTTAAGAGGACGTCAGTGCTCTGGAAGAATAATATATCTTGATAGGAACTGCTTACACTTAAAAAATAATTTTTCATTGTTTACAAGGCAAAGCTGTTGCTAGAATTGCTAAACTGGGCACAATTTAAAGAATTTTTTTTTTTGTAAGTCAAATGCTAGTAAGGAAAGAAAGTTTTATGATGGGACAAAATATTGTTGGTATAAGATGAATTTTTTACTTTAAAAAAATACATCTATGGGCTTGCATTTTGGGCGCTGGGAAGGACTCTTAAGATATCCCTCAAGAGAGCAGAAGGCACTTTAAAAACGGCTCTGAAAATATTCTACAACCTGATCTGGTCATGGCTGCATAGGTTGGGTATAGACACATAAAAAGTCTGCACCCTCAAGTATGGTGCCCTTTACTGCATGTAGATTACACCCCAGTAGAGAAGGCAGAGTGAGTTGGTAAACAGTGAGCTGCTCTTTGTTTCCCATTGGCCTTCCCTCTTGTTCCTGGCTCTTATTTAGTAAGCATTCTGATCAGTTTTTGAGAAGTTGCCCAAAGGTGACTGGTAAATAGTCTGAGCCACTCCTCACCTCTGCTTTTACTGTTAGAGCGGGAATGCTTATTACTGCTCACATTGTGATAAATATGCACTCCTTTCATGTGGAGAACTGCCATTACTGGTTGCTTTCCACCTATTCCATTGCACCTCCTCATCTGTTTGTAAAGGAAAAAATGAAGATATCCCTCTCTCCCTTCTCACTCTTAGGAACAAGTTACTGTTAAAAAGCTGAGGTTCTCCACTGTTCCCACAATTAATCTTTGGAGATTAATTTTGCCTATGTGCATTTTCCATTTACAGGTTTCCATATAAAACCTCCCCCATCAGGAGTAGGATGTTAAAATTTGGTTGTCACTATGGTGGTAACATATACCTTTAAGAGGTAATTAGGTCACTAAGAGGAATTAATGTCTTCCTTGTAAAACTGGATCTGTTCTCACAGAAATGTAATAGTTATCTTAAGAGTGGGTTTTACAAAGCAAGGCTACCCCTCCTTTTGCATACATCCATTTGCCCTCTGCTTTCCACCATAAGTCAAAGCAGCCTGAGGGACTCACTAAAAGCTAAAGAAACATTTTAGCTCATGTTCTTGGACTTCCAGAACCATGAGCTAAAATAAACCTCTTTTCCTTATAAATTATCTGGTCTCAGGTATTCTGTTATAGCAACAGAAAATGGACTAAGACAAGGGCCTCTGACATTGCCCATGGAGCCTGCAACTACGTTGTGCCTATATTACTGTCTACCAACTCATTGGTCTTATTTCTTAATTTGTTCCAAACTCAAGTGGGAACAAAGATGCCAATAAGTAGGCTCCCACAAATATCCCAATGCTGGCAAGAATGGATACAAATCTTCCACTTCTCTAAAACTAAGCCTGACATATCTGATTTCAGCCTTCAACAAAGTCTTAGAGAGTCATTATGAAAAAGTTTTCACTGGTCTTCCCTTGTTCACTTTAAAATGTCTTCCATTCTTTCATTTTTATTAAAAAATAGGGCTTTATTAAAATCTTGGTACATCTACTATTGAAATGCAACATTTGTTGAATTCACTTTAGTTCTTTTTGATTTGCCCTTTGTCCCTGAAAAATCAGCCATGTTTTATTTTTAATAAAATATTGTATTTTAATCTGTCATTTATCTGAACCTGGAGATTTTTCAAGGAAAATCGAACACATTGTTGTGGTTGGGGTTTGATAATGCTCAGTTATCACACTCCTTTCCTACCAGTTTTACAAATTAGTTGAAAAACAGATACAGAAACCAGATATCAATCAATATATTTATTTTACACCCAGCAAGCCTGGGTTAAAACTCTTGACTTCAATCCAAGGACAAATGGTCTTCAATTGAACTTGCTCATGCCCACCCACCCATGTGGGGGGCTAGCTCTACGCTACACCCTAATGACTAGCCATTATGTATAAATGGGAAAGGCACACAGGAAGGAGGAAATATGTGATTGGTTTATAATTACTGTTGGTTCCACCAACGTGCAGCTCGTGGCCAGAATTCAGGGGGCTTACATGCCTTGCCACATGGACAGCTGTTATCTACCGCTGACTCAGGACGGACTGCGACCCCCGCACACCCACCCACAGGCAGGACAGCTGTGGGCCTCCCCCAGCAAAGATGCACCTGGCTTCTTGGGCTTACCCCATGGAGGCGAGGAGAACAGGTGCATCCTGTGACAGGCAGTTCAGAAAAAAATGAAAGAGAGAGAAAGAGAGAGAGACAGAGCACACCAATGAGGGAGGGGAGGGGAAGAGTGGCCTATATTGACCTCAACCCTTGATGGGCAGCAGAATTATTTGTCTATGCTGAGGAGATAGAAAGGGGTAAAGAGGAGAAGAAAAAGATTCTTTCCAATCCTTCTGAAAGGTCAGAAGTTTCCTTTTCCTGAGCTGAAGCAGGAACAAGGAAGGCAAGGAGAATAGATCTTTCCTTGAGTGATTATTCCACTAGGTTACTAAAAATAATATTCTGGGCCCAAACTGCCACTTGACTTGCCTAACGTGGCTTTTCCCAAAGGGCACCAAAATTTGAGCTCCCAGCAAAAGTTGTAAAACATCATCTGAAAACTCTGAAATCCTACCTCCTCAGTAAACCAGCATCATGAACTCACCATTAGAAGTATGAACCCAGCTCTGGCCTCAGACCAGGCTGGGCACCAGCAAAGATGAATGGAGCTGGAGTCCCAATACCCCTCTGTGGAAATGGGTCGGGAGCTCTCTCCTCCTCCTCTCTCCTTCCCCTTTTTCCTGGCCTTTTTTTTTTTTTTGGTACCAGGGATCGAACTAAGGGGCACTTGATCACTGAGCCTCATTCCCAGGCCTATTTTGTATTTTTAATTTAGAGACAGGGTCTCACTGAGTTGCTTAGCACCTTGCTTTTGCTGAGGCTGGCTTTGAACTCACAATCCTCCTGCCTCAGCCTCCTAAACCACAGGGATTGCAGGGATTACAGACATGCGCCACCACACCTGGCTCTGCCTCTCTTGATTTGAAGACTTTTTCATTGCTTTTTGTTCCTATCATCAAAATTGTAGTATCAGTTAAGATGTTGAAGCTGAAGGATTTCATTCAAATAAGTGTTAGAATTCTCTCAACAGTTATTTACAGGTCACTTACTATGTGCAATTCTAGGTGATAAGCAAGCAGAAATAACCAAATAAGGTTTACATTCTGGTAGAAGTGAACAGCAGTGACCAAGTGATTAATATTTGGAGATTAATTTTGTCTATGTGCATTTGCCATTTACAGGTTTCCATATAAACCAGTTAGTTAATAAGACACAATGCAGCTTACTTTGAAGATAGTCATCAAGACAATTCTTCAAGGAATAATTATTTTATGAAGGCATAATATAACAAATCAGATACCAACACAGATTTACATAACTGATTTATTGATTATTCAGGCTGTGCAACACTTTTATTTTAAAGCTTACTACACTGCAGAAAGCATATTATAACTGCAAACTGTTTCTGTTTTAATTGTGAACTTACATGTCTGCTTTGTTTTAACCAGATAGCCAAAAAGCAATAGCAAATTTTTAAATTTTTTAAAGATATTTTAAAATTTTTTCTTGGTGCATTATAGTCATACATAATAGTGATATTCATTTTGATATATTCATAAATGCATGTAACATAATTTGTTCCATTTCAATCCCCAGCACTTCCCTTTTTCCTCCCTTCCCTTATTGTGGTAAAATGTTGAAAACATTAACTGTACCTTTTTAACCATCTTCAAGTGTAAAGTTTAACAGCATTAAATTCACACTGTTGTACAACCATCATTATCATCCATCGCTAGAACCATTTTCACCTTCCTAAACAGAAACTCTCTACCCAATAAACAATAACTGCTTCCTTCCACATTCCAGCCCCTGACAACCAACCTTCTACTTTCTGTTTCTGCTAATTTATGTACTCCAGGCACCTATTTAATTTAGAAAAATCTCTTTAAATTTCTTTCACATTGTAGCATGTATCCAAATTTTATTCCTTTGTAACACTAAATAATACCCCATTGTATGGATAGACATATTTTGTTTATTCATTTATTGTTGGACATGAAGTGTTTCATCATTTGGCTGTTATGGATGGAATTGCCGGGTCATGTGATAATTCTACATTTAACCTTTGGAAGAACCACCACACTGTTTTCTAGAGTGACCACCCCTTTTTTTGTTTGTTTATTTGTTTGTACTGGGGATTGAACCCAGGGACTCAGCCACTGAGCCAGATGCCCAGCCTACTTTTTACTTTGAGAAATAGTTATCTATACTGAGGAGACAGAGATGAGTAAAGAGGAAAAGAAAAAGATTCTTTCCAATCCTTCTGAAAGGTCAGAAGTTTCCTTTCCCTGAGCTAAAGCAGGAGCAAGGAGGGCAAGGAGAATAGACCTTTCCTTGACTGCTCATTTCACTAGGTTACTAAGTTGCTTGCTAAATTGCTTAGAGCCTCTTTAAGTTGCTGAGGCTGGCTTTAAACTTGCAATCCTCCTGCCTCAGCCTCCCAAGACACTGGGATTACAGGCATGTGCGACTGTACCTGGCACCATTTTTAATTTTCACCATTAATATACAAGGGCTCCAGTTTCTCTACATCCTTGCCAACACCTCTCATTTTCTGTTTGTTTTTATTACTATTACTATTCATATTATTATTGTCATCCTAATAGTTATAAAATATAATGTAGCTCATTGTGGTTTTAATTGACATTTTCCTAGTGATTAATGATGTTGAGATTAATGATTCATGTGCTTATTAGTCACTTATATGTCTTCTTTGAAGAAATATCTGTCCAAGTCCTTTGCCCCTTTTACTTATTGGACTATTTGCTTTTGTGTTCTTGTTATTGAGTTCTAGGAGTTCATTATATATTCTGGACATTAATCCCTTATCAGATACATACATGATTTGCATATGTTTTCTCTTTCTGTAGTTGTCTCTCACTTTTTTGACAATGTTTCTAAGGTACAAAAATTTTGATGAAGTCCAATTTATTTCCTTTTTTTCCTTTGTCACTTGTGTTCTTGGTGTCCTAAGAATCTATTGTCACATTCAATATCATGAACATTTATTCCTATGTTGTTTTCTAAAAGTTTTTTTCACAACTTTATTTTTTTATAAGTTATAGTTTCACAGAAAATTTGGGTGGAAGGTACAAAAATTTCCTATAAACTCCCTACTTCCCCCATGATCAAAATCCCTCATCAGAGTGGTACAATTGAGAAACCTACATGACACATCATAAGCACCCAAAGTCCATAATTTACCTTAGGATTTGATGTTGTGTATTCTACAGATACCCATCCTTGCAACATCATGTAGAGTATTTTCAATGCCCTTAAAGTCCTCTGTGTCTTCTAAGAGATTTATGACTTTAGTTCTTATATTAATTTATAGATCCATTTTGAGGTAGTTTTTATTATGTTGTGTGAGGTAAGTGTCCAACTTTATTCTTCTGCAAGTGGATATCCAGTTGTCCTTGCACCATTTCATTTGTTAAAAAGACTGTTCTTTCCCTCATTGAATAAACATGGCACCTATGTCAAAAAGCAATTGGCTAAGATATATGGGTTTATTTCTGGACTCTCAATTCGAGTCCCTTGGTAATCCCTACATTTGTACCATATTGTTTTGATTATTGTAGTTTTGTCATATGTTTTAAAATCAGGAATTGTGAGTCCTCCTGTTTGTTTTACCTTTTAATATTATTTTGGCTATTTTGGGCCCCTTGCAATTCTCTACAACTTTGAACATCAGCTTTTCCATTTCTGCAAAGAATGCTGGAATTTTAAAAGGAATTCCATTAAATCTGTACATTGAATACCATTAACATCTTAACAATGTTGTTTCCCAATCCATGCCAGGATACTGATTTATTTATTTAATTTCTTTCAGCAAGTTTTTGAAATTTTTAATGTACAAGTTTTTTACCTCCTTGGTTGTATTTATTCCTGGCTATTACTTTTTCAGATGCAACTGTAAATTTTCTGAATTTGCTTTTTTGATTATTCTTTGCTGGTGTACTTCTGTATACTCAGATTTTTGGTGGTGATATTTTTATCTGCAATTTTGCTAGATTTGTGTTCTTATGGGTTCTTTGGAATTTTATATCTATAAGATTATGTTTCCTATAATAGAGGTAATTTTACTTCTTTTTCAATTTGAATATCTTTTCTTTCTTTTCTTCTCTAACTTTTCTAGCTAAAATTTATAATGCCAAACAGCAGGGGTAAAAGTTGGCACTTCTGTCTTACTAAAGGGAATAAGAGAATCAGGGAGGAGCATTTCAGCCTTTCACTACTGAATATAATGTTAGCCATAGGGTTTTAAAAATAAATACTCTTTTTTCTCATAAATGTTTCCTTTTTGGAGATTTTTAATCATGAAAGTATATTGAGTATTGCCAAATATTTTGTCTTTTTTGCATCAATTGAGATAATTGTGTGGTATTTGTTCTACTAATGTAAATCAATCTATTACATTGATTCATTTTTTTTTAAAATTTTGAAATACCTTTGCACTCCTTTGTCTGTAATTTTCTTGTGATGTCTTTTCCTAGCTTGGTATTGGTATCAGTATCAGGAGGCCTAATGCTAGCCTGCTAAGAGTAAATTAGGATGTATTCCCTCCATTTTTTGAAGAGTTTGTACTGAATTGGTGTTCTTTAAACATTTGGTAAGATTCACTAGTGAAATTATATGGTCCTCGATTTTTTGTTGGGAGATTCTAATTACTGATTCAGTCTCTTTATAGATTTGTAGATGTTTTCTCTTTAGATGTGTCAATTTAGGTAATTTTTGTGTTTCTAGAAGTTTTTCCACTTTATCTATATTATCTAATTTGTTGGTGCACATTGTTCATAGTATTTTCTTACCATATTTTTATTTCTGTACATTTGAACTAATGTTCTGTAATTGGTACTGATTTTAGCTCTGTCCTTTTCCCATTTTATCCAGCTAAAGACATGCCAATTTTGTTGAAGTTATTTTGGGGTCAATTTTGATGAAGAGTCAGTTTTAGGATTTATTGACTTTATTTTTTGATTCTCAATTTTATTGATCTCCATTCTAATTTTTATTTCCTTTCTTCTTCTAGCCTTACAGAAGGCAGTTTTCTCTTCTTGCTCAAGAGCCTCAAATTTTGAAGTTAATTTATTGACCTGAAATTTTTTCTTGTTGTATCATTCAGACCCAGCTGAACAATTTCCATTTAAGCATTGCCTTTGCTGCATTCTGAAATTTTGGTTTGTTGTATTTTCACTTTCAGTCATCTCTAGTATGTTCTAATTTCCTTTGTGATTTCTTGCATTGGTTATATGAAAGCATATTGTTTAATTTGCACATACTTGTTATGTTTCCTTCTGTTCTTGGTTCCTAATTTCATTCCTTTGTGGCTGGAGTAGACACTTTGTATTATTTTAATCTTTTAAAATTGATTGACTTGTTTTATGGTTAACACAGGGTCTATCCTGGAGAATGTTCCACATGCACTTGAGAAGAACATGGATTCACTTTCCTTGAGTGGTGTGATCTATACATGACTATTGGATATGGTTGTTTTTTTGTGCTGTTCAAGTCCTCTGTTTCCATATTTATCTTCTGTCTGGTTGTACTGTCCATTATTGAGAGTGGGATATTGAAGTCTCCAACTGTTGTTATTGAACTATTTTTCCTATCAATTCTGTTAATGTTTATCTCACATATTTTGTGGTCCTGTTGTTTTATGTATATGTGTTTATAATTGTTACAGCTTTATTCATGAATTGACCCCCACACTCTTGCCAGCCTATGGCTTGCTCTCAAACTTTTCCATATCTGCCAACGTTCCTGCTTCATTTGAATTTTTCTGATTATGAGAACAATTCAGCATGTTCATGATTAAAAGTCATTCTTTCCTTTTTTAAAACTCCCTCTTCATATCCTTAACTTATTTTTCTTCTATTTTAAAATTACTGCTATGTATCATCTATTTGTCACAATGCAGTTTTTTTCAAATAATTCACTTCACAGTATGTCTTTTGTACTTTGACTCTTCTTATGATGGTTTTTACCATAGAAAAATGATTGACCTTCATGTATCTGAATTTAAAAATATTTTCTGATTTTATACAACAATTATCCAGGTACTCTTCACTAAAATTTGTTTAGAAAAGGCTCTTTTCTTTTAAATTTTTAGTCCTTTTATTATTTCTTTCTTTTATTTTTACCCATTATTAAATTCCTTTAGAATGTGTAATGGTACAGTGTGAGTTAGGGATTCATATTAATTCATCTTTCCAGGTGGTCTTCCAAAATATGTATTGACAAGTTTATCTACTCAATTGGCTGTAATGTGACTTAACTGTAAAAATACTATGTCCTACCTGCTGAGGCAGATTTCTACTCTCCACAAAATTCTCCTAATAGAAGCCCACCTGAGAATGCAGCTGTGTCTCATATTTTGTTACTAAACCTGTCCTCAGAAGAAGAGACACCTAAGGATTACTAGTTTAACAAGATACATAATTTTTAATTAAGTCAGTGTTCCCACTCCAGCTGTTACAGTTTGGTAAATGGTCTTTCTGTAACCCAAACTCGATCTGTACCCCATTCCAGTGGTCATGTCTTTATTTTACAGAGCTTTGAGTAGGGCACTGAAAACTTGGTTGGTACACTCATTTCTTTTATTACAGAAGAATAGAGCCCCATTATAATCTGCTGTGGAGAAGCCAACCATTTATCTATGACCTGCATCTCTGAATATTTCTTTCCATTCTTATTTTTTTATTTTTTATTTATTTGTTCCAATTAGTTACACATGACAACAGAATGCTCTTTGATTCATTGTACACAAATGGAGCACAATTTTCCATTTCTCTGGTTGTACACAAAGAGGGTAATGATGTCCATCTCATTCTACCATCTTTCCTATCCCCATGCCTCCTCTCCTCCCTCCCTTCCCTTTGCCCAGTCCAAAGTTCCTCCACTCATCCAGTATCCCCCTGCTATTATGGATTAGCATCCATTTATCAGAGAAAACATTCAGCCTTTGGTTTTTGGGATTGGCTTACTTTGCTTAGCATGATATTCTCCAACTCCATCCATTTACCTGCAAATGCCATAATTTTATTCTCTTTTATTGCTGAGTAATATTCCATTTTATATATATACAGATAGACACTACAATTTCTTTATCCATTCATCTATTGAAGGGCATCTAGATTGATTCCATAGTTTGGCTATTGTGAATTACACTGCTATAAACATTGATATGGCTGTATCACTGTAATATGCTGTTTTTAAGTCCTTTGAGTATAGACCAAGGATGGGAGCAAATTTTACCACATGCACATCAGATAGAGCACTAATCTCCGGAATATATAAAGAACTCAAAAAAATTACCAAAAAACCAAACAACCTAATCAATAAATGGGCTAAGAAACTGAACAGATACTTCTCAGAAGATATACAATTGATCAACAAATACATGAAAAAATGTTCAACATCTCTAGTAATTAGAGAAATGCAAATCAAACTACTCTAAGATTTCATCTCACTTCAGTCAGAATGACAGTTATCAAGAATACAAGCAACAATAAGTATTGGCAAGGATGTGGGGAAAAGGTACACTCATACATTGCTGGTGGGACAGCAAATTGATTCAATCACTATGAAAAGCAGCATTCCTTAGAAAACTTGGAATGGAACCACCATTTGACCCAGTTATTCCCCTCCTTGATCTATAGATATATCCAATCTTATTTTGCTGTCCCATCCATCTGAGAAAGTATTTTCAAATCACTTGTTGGATAAAGGAATTATCACCTGGATTATATAGAGAATTCTTTCGGTGTGTGTGGGGGTGTTTACCAGGGATTGAACTTGACCACTGAGCCATATCCCCAGCCTTATTTTGTATTTTATTTAGAGACAAGGTCTCACTGAGTTGCTTAGTGGCCTCACTTTTGCTGAGGCTAGCTTTGAACTTGCTATCTTCCTGCCTCAACCTTCTGAGCCACTGGGATTACAAGTATGTGCCACTGTGCCTGGCTGGAATATATAGAGAAATGCTACAGCCCCCAAATAAGAAAATATGCAACCCCATTTAAAATGGCCAGTTTTTACAGATATTTCAAAAAAAGATTATATAGATGGTGAATAAACACTGAAAAGATATTTAATGTCATATGACATCAGGGAATGAGATACCATATCACACTTTTTAGAAAGCCTAAAATTATAGATACTAACCAAACCAAGTATTGATGACAATGTAGAACCAATAGAATGCTCATACAATACTGGTATGTATACTCATACAATACTGGTATACAAATTGAACATAGCCAAACTTACATGATCCACTCTTTGAACTCTGCTATAATTTGGGTGTGTCCCCAAGAATTTAAGTGTTGGAAACAATCCCCAAATCATATGTTAATGGTATTTGGAGATAGGGCTTATGCCAGGCAATTCAAAGAGCCCTCATGAATGGATTAATCCATTTTTAATTAATGGATTAGCTAATTATAGCATGAGTACCTTTGTTGTAAAAACGACTACCCTCCAGCATACTTATTCTGCCTCACCATATGATGCCCTCTGTCATGTTATGATGGAGCAATAAGATGCTCACAATATGTTGAGAAGACACTGACAACATGGTTTTAGACTTCCCAGCCTCCAGAGCCGTGAGCTAAATAAACCTCTATTCTTTATAAACTACCCAGTCTTGGTATTTTATTGTAGCAACAGAAAACAGACTAGACAAACTCCTTGTTATTTATTCAACAGAAAGAAAAGAATATGTCATAGAAAAACTTGTATGTAGACATACACAGTTTTATGTGTCATAGCCAGAAATTAGAAACCACCTAAATGTCTATCTATAGTGAATGGATAAACAAATTGTGGTATTTCCATCATACTAAGTAGTATTCATATTACCAAAAAATAAAAATGAATCAAACATTGGTAACTACAACAACATGTATGATGAATCTCAAAAAAATGCTGAGTGAAAGCAGACAAAAAAGTGTACAAACCACTTGATTTTATATTTGTGTGTGTGTGTCTGTCTGTCTGTCTAGAAACACTACTTACTTTGGGGAGAAAAGATCAAACTATTACCACTTTTGAAGGCCAGTGTGGTCCAGGGTTAGATTGGAGGCATCAGTATGAATTTTGTCTAGCTTAATACATATAGATAGGTTCAGAAATAACTATAGGCATGTGTGTGCACATGGGTTAGTGTACACACATGTATGTCCTACTCTGACCACTGGGAGGACCTAGAAGCAGTAAAATCCCAGTAGCCATGAGCATACCCAGTACTGGGGTCTTCATTTCTAACTATTCTCACCTAAAAGGACCAGGGCTCCTTGTAAGATGGCTGATTGTAATACTGTGACAGGGAAAATATAAGGTGGGTTTACAGCATCTTACAGTAGCAATGATAAAATGAGTTCTTAAGAAGCAAAATGATTGGGATATGACAAAGGGATTGAGGAGCCAACTTGAAAGATCTCTCAATGGCCAAAGCAGGAATAACTGAACAACAAAACAAGTAACATTGTTTTGGATTACACCACAAAGTGTAAAATTAACATCTGTAAATCTCTACTGATATAAAAAATGAATAAATAAATAAATGATAAATAAACAACCCTTTGATATATAAGAATTATGAATAATATACATAGATACTCTGCCCTCCTGAAGATGTGCTTATTCCTTCTCTCCTTCACATACTCTTGAGTGTGGGCTTTGATTCATGACTTGTTTTCAAAGAGTAGAATATGGAAAGGGGAAGGAAAACTTTATAATAGGGAAAACTGGAACACACTACCATAGCCAGGTGATTAACAGCATCAGTGATAAGTCATGTTGAAAGCAAGTACTCCCAATACAATATGATAAGAATGGCCCAATATAACCATGAGAAAATATGTCAGACAAACCCAAACTGAAGAACATTCTACAAAATACTGACCATTACGCCTCACAATTGTCAAGGTTGTCAAAAACAAAGAAGTTTGGAAAACTGCTGAATGCAAGAAGAGGCAGCTTAATGTAATGATGGTATCCTTGATGTGATCCTAGAACAGAAAAAGGACATTAATGGGAAAGCTAGTAAATCTGAATAAAATGTAGGTCAGTTAATAGTAGTGGAGCAATGTTGGTTTCTGAAATTTGAAAAAAATACCAAAATTATGTAAGTTGTTAACAATGTGGGAAATAGGGTGAATGTATAGAAAAACTATACTATCTTTGAAACTTTTCCATAAGCCTAAACCTATTCTAAAAATTTACTGGAAAATTCTGTCTATCCCATATTGACATTTGTTTGTCTCAAAGTGATTTCTTATTGGAGAAGAAAAGAAAGACCTTCTTCGCCAATGTCTCAGCTATTAATATTACTGGCCTAAGTTCTTAGGATAGACAGTTTAAATCTGATAACACAAAATTCCACAAAGAAAATCATTAGAGGACTAGAAGGGACCTGATGCATTTGACTAGGGCCCCCAGAAATACAGGTCACGTTAATAGTTTCTTCTAGCTGGGAAAAGGAGCCTGAGAAGGAAGGTACCAGAAGGTTTTCCATAAGGACAGAGTGTGAGTGAATGAGCTTCAGTGTCAGAAATAAAAACTTAAGGCACAAATCCTTGGAACTCCCAGTTGTCATCTTGGAAGTCTCCCTCAAATGTTATTAATTTCTGTACCCTCCACCTAGGTTAGATCCTCTACTCTGCATTCAAAGCATCCTAAAGATCCTACGATTGCAGTTGTGATTATCTAGCTTAGTATTTATTTTTCCGACTATAAACTCCATGAGGGCCATGCCCCTGCTTCTACCCTACCCCTAACCATACCTTTGCCTAGTCTCCCACATACTTTCTATGGGTTTCTAGTTATGTTCTGCCCTCACAAAATGTCACAAATTTAGTGGCTTAAAACAACAGACACTTATCATGTTATAGTTCTGAAGGTCAGAAGTTGTGCTGAGCTAAAATCAAGGTGTCAGCAAGCTACATTCTTTTCTGGAGATTAGAGGAGAGAATCTGTTTCCTCTTCATTTCAGAATTCAGTTCCCTGTTGTTGTAGGACCTAGTCCCACATTTTCTAGCTGACTGTAAGATGAGGGCCATTCTCAGCTTCCAGAGGTTACTGGATTCTTTGGCTCATGGCTTCCTTCCTTCATCTTGAAAGCAATGGTGGCTTGAGTCCTTCACACAGTGCATCTCTCTAACCCACTCTTCTTTTGCCATCTTCCACTTTCTAGGACACATATGTTTAGACTGAACCAGGCTGATCTCCCCATATCAAAGTTTATAACCTTAACTGCATCTGAAAACTGACTTGTGCCATATAAGGTAACACATTCACAGGTACCAGGGATTGGGATATAAACATCTCTTTGGGGCATGAGGGCATTATTCTGCCTGCCACACAATTTTTTAAATGTGTTGAATGAGTCAGAAACTTTAGATGCAGTTCATGGTCAGCTGACTCAAGTTTTGGGGCCTGTGGTGAGGCAGCACATCATGGTAGGAGTGTGTGGCAGAGGAAGCTGTTCATCTCATGACAGCTGAAAAGCAAAGAGGCCAAAGTTCCAGTGTTCCCTTCAAGGGCACATCCCAGTGACCTAACTTCCTTCCACTAGGCCCCATCCCTCAAAGTTTCCACCAACTCCACAGGCTCACCACAGGCTGATGACCAAGCTTTCAACACACAGGCCTCTCAGTGACATTTCAAATCCAAACTATTGCACTGCCAATGGAGAAAAAAGAAGATAAGAGTCCTTGTGGCCTCAGTGAAGTGAAAAAAATAAAAACAAATGGGACTTTGGGACTGAAGTTTGGGGGCAAGAGGAGCAGATCTGATCCTAGAAAGGGACACCAGACACTGAACTGTGCGTGTATGTGTGCCCATATACATGTACATACATATATAGGTATAAATTTATTTATCTCTTCTCAGTATTTTTTTCCCAATAGTTTTATGAATATAATTCATTTTCCATAATGTTCACTTTATAAGACTACAGTATATTCATAGAGCTGTGCAACCATCATCATAATCTAATTATGGAACATTTTCATTACTTAAAAAGAAGCCTAGTACTCATTCTCAGTCACTCCCATTCCTATTTTCCCTGCCCTCCAGCCTAAGGCAACCACTAAACTACTGTCTGTCTCTATAGATTTGCCTATTCTGGAAATTCCATTTTGATAGAATCATACAATATCTACTCTTTTGTATCTGGATTATCTCATTTAGCATAATGTCTTCAAAATTCAGCATTTCATTTCATTTTAAGGTTGACTAATAGTCCATTGTATAAGCATACTACATTTTGTTTCCTCATTCATCTGTCAGTGGACATTTTTTTTGTTAATTTTGAACAATGTTGCTGGGAATATGAGTGTACAAATATCTACTTGAGTCTCTGTACTCAATTGTTTTGTGGATTTGCTAGATCACATGGAATTTCTATGTTTATTATTATTTCTTGGAGGAACTGTCATGCTGTTTTCACAGTGGCTGCACCATTTTGCATTCCCACCAGCAATAGTAATGCAAGGGGTTCTAATTTGTCTACCTCCATTGCCAACACTTGCTATTCTCAGTTTTTTAATAATAGCTCTCCTAATAGATATGAAATGGCATCTCACTGTGGTTTTAATATGAAGATCTCTACTAATTAATGATGATGAATATCTTTTCATGTACTAATTGGCCACTCATATATCTTCTTTAGAGAAATATATATTCAAGTCCTTTGCCCATTTTGGAATTGGGTTCTTAATTTTTTTTGTTACTGTGGAGTATTAGGAACTTTGTTATGTATTATGGATATTAAACCCTTACCTAGGTTTGATTTTCAAATATTTTCTCTCATGTGTGTTGTGGTTTGTGTTAAGCGTGTTTTTAGGAGCTGGGGCTATAGCTTAGTGGTAGAGCACTTACCTACCATGTATGAGGCACTGGGTTCAACCCTCAGCACCACATATAAATAATAAATGAATAAAATAAAAATCCATCAATAACTAAAAAATCTAGCCAGGCGTGGTGACGCAAGCCTGTAATCCCAGCACTTAGTGAGGCTGAGACAGGAGAATGAATCGTGAGTTCAAAGCCAGCCTCAGCAATGGCAAGGCGCTAAGCAACTTAGTGAGACCCTGTCTCTACATAAAACACAAAATAGGGCTGGGGATGTGGCTTAGTGGTCAAGTGCCCCTGAGTTCAATCTCCAGTACCAAAAAAAAAAAAAAAAAAAAACTAAACTAAAAAATCTATTTAAAAATAGTATTTTTAATGCAACAAAAGTTTTTAATTCTGATGTAGTACAACTTGTCTATTATTTTCTTTCATTGCCTGTAATTTGGGTGTCATACCCAAAACTATTTTCCAGATCCCATATCATGAAAATTTTCCTAGATGTTTTCTGAGAGCTTTATTATTTTAGCTTTTATGTTTATATCTTTGCTCCCTTTTAACTTTAAAATATGATGTTAAGTAAAGCCTAACTTTGTTTCCACATAGATATCCAGTTTTCCTAGCACCATTTGTCAAAAAGAATATTCTTCCCAATTCAGTAATTTTGAAATCCTTGACAACTATCATTTGATCATGTATTTCAGTGCTCCCTTTTCCACTCCATGAATCCATAAGTCAATCATTATGCCACTACCACACTGTTTTGATTACTGTAGTTTTGTAGTAAGTTTGAAATTAGGAATTATAAACCCTCCAACTTTTCATTTCTCTTTCAAGATTCACTAGTCAGGGTACTTTAAGAGTCTATATTAATTTTAGGATGAAAATTTCTAATTATGAAAAAAATAATGTTAGAGTTTTAATAGGGATGGCATTAAATCTGTGGATTCCTTTAGGTAGTGTTGGTATCTGAACAGTATTGTCACAATCCATGAACATGTGATGTCTTTCTATTTATTAATTTCTTCTTTAATTTCCTTCAGCACTTTTTTATAGTTTTTTTGTGTACAAGTCTTTTATCTCTTGGTTAATAATGAAATATTTCATTCTTTTCAATGCTATTCTAAATGGAACTGTTCACTTAAATCCACTAGGGATTATTCATTATAAGTGTATAAAGAACAAATGATTTTTGTATGTTGATTTTATATTCTGCAAGTTTGCTGAATTTGTATGTTCTAAGTCTGTAAATTTGTTTTCTACATGTAAGATTATGCCATCTATTAATAGTAATTATTTTACTTCTTCCTTCCCAATTTGAATGTGTTTTATTTCTTGTTCTAAATGATTGCTCTGGCTTATGTTATGGACTGAATATTTGTGTCCTCCCAAAATTCATATGTTAAGGCCTTGACCCCAACAGTGATGGTACTTGGAGGTGTTTTTATGCTGAAAAGTGGTGAATTTTGTCAACTGCTTTTCCGGAATCAATTAAAATGATTATGGTTTTTCCCTTCATTTGTTAATGTGTATTACACATTGATTTCCATGTGCTGAAGCATCTTTCATAGTGTACAATCCTTTTACTATGACGCTGAATTTGGTTTAGTAGTATTTTGTTGAGGATATTTGCACCAATGTTCATAAAAGATATTAATTTGTAGTTTTCTTGTATTTATGTTGTCTGGCTTTGGTATTAATGCAATATTGAATTCTTAGAATACGTTAGAATTCCTCATCAATTTTTTTTGTAGAATTAGAGGACTGGTGTTACTTTTCTTTAAATATTTCATAGACTATCAGTAAAGCCATCTGGTCCTAGACTTTTTTCCATCATGGGATGTTTTTATTACTAATTTGATATCATTGGAACTTATAAGTCTATTAATTTTTTTTCTATTTCTGCATGTTTCAGTCTTGGTAAGTTTTGTGTCTCTAGGGATTTCTCCATTTGCGGTAGGTTATATAATTGGTTCGTGTTCAGTTGTTCATAGTACTTTCTTTTAACTTTTTGTATTTCTATAGAATGGCAATAATGTCCCCACGTCCATTTCTGATTTTAATAATCTGAGTCTTCTCTCTTTTATTCTTAGTCAATCTTGCTAAAGTTTGGTCAATTTTGTTGATCTGTTGCAAGAATCAACTTTTGGTTTCAGTGATTTTTTTTCTATTGTTTTTCTATTCTCTATTTTATTTATCTCACTCTTAATCTTTATTATTTCCTTCCTTCTGCTAGCTTTGAGGTTAGTTTGTTCTTCTTTTTCTAGTTCCTTAAAGTGTAAATTTAGGTTGTTGATTTGAAATCTTTCTTCTTTTTTAATGTAAGCATTTACAGCTATAAATTTCCCTCTCAGCAGTATTTTCACTGCATCTTGTAGATTTTGACATGTTGTGTTTTAATTTTCATTCATCTGTTTTCTAATTTCTCTTCTGATTTTTTTTCTTTGACTCATTGGTAGTGTAAAAGTGTACAGTTTAATTTCCACATATTTGTGAATTTTTCAATTTTCTTTCTGACATTGTTTTCTACGTTCAACTTGTGTTCAGAGAAAATACTTTATATATCAGTCTTTAAAAATCTGTAAAGACGGGGCTGGAGCTGGGGCTCAGTGGTACAGCACTTGCCTAGCATGTGTGAGGCACTGGGTTCGATCCTCAGCACCACATATAAATAATACATGAATAAAATAAGGGTCCATCAACAACCAAAAAAAATTTTTCTGTAAAGACTAGTTTTGTGGCATAACACACAGCCCATCCTGAAGAATGTTCTATGAGCCTTTGAGAAGAGTGTGTATTATTGTTTTGTTAGGTTGAGTGTTTTGTATGTCTGTCTGATGTAGTTGTCTTGCTGTGCAGTTCAAGTCTCCTATTTCCTAACTGGTCTTCTGCTGGGTGTTCCATTAATACATTTGCAATCTCCAACTATTATTGTAGAACTTTCAATTTCTCCCTTCACAGAAATCTATTTTTGCATATTTGGGGAGTCTGTTATTAAATATATAAATGTTTAAGATTGTCATATCACCTTGTTTGGTTGAGTTTTTATCAAAAGATAATGTCCTATCACACCTGTAATCCCAGCAGCTTGGGAGGCTGAGACAGGAGGATGGCAAGTTGAAAGCCTGCCTCAGCAACACTGAGGTGCTAAGCAACTCAGTGAGACCCTGTCTCTAAATAAAAATACAAAATAGGGCTGGGGATGTGGCTTAGTGGTTGAGTGCCCCTGAGTTCAATCCACAGTACTCCCCCCCCAAAAAAAAAGATAATGTCCTTCTTTGTCTCATAAGCATTTTGATTTGTCTATTTTGCATATTAATACCTCCTCCCCAGTTTTCTTCGGTTACTATTTGCATTAAATATCTTCACCCATTTAATCTCAATATTTTTGTGTCTTTGGATCTAAAAATAGTCTCCTGTGTATCACATATAGTTGGGCCATTTAAAAATCCATTCTGCCAATCTCTGTCTTTTCATATGGTAATTTAATCTGTTACTATTTAAAGAAATTTAATGATAAGGAAGAGATCAGTTCTGCCATATCTTACTTATTTTCTATAGGGTTTATATCTTTTCCCCCTTATTTCTTGCATTATGTTTATTTTTAAATTATAATGATTTTTTACTTAATTGCTATTTTAGTGAAACATTTTAATTACTTTTTAATTTTCTTTTTGCATATACTAGTTATTTTCTTTGTAGCTAACATGGAAATTACAGTTACTGTCTCAAATTTGTAAAAGTCTTATTTAAACTTATACCAGTTTAAATTCAATAGTATATGAAGTCTGTTCCTATACAATTCTGTCCCCACCTTTTATAACACAAATTATACAGGTTCAAAAACAATGGTTAATAATTGTTTTTCTATGTATCTTTTAGACTGTATAGAAAATAAAAAGGGAGTTACAAACTAAAAATACAAATAGACTTTGTGATAATCCATGTAAATGACCTTTATAGGAGATCTTTATTTCTTGAGTTCCTTCCTAACATTCTTTCATTTCAACTTGAAGGATTTCCTTTAGGATTGTTTGCAGAGAAGGGCAAATAGTAACAAACTTTCTCAGCTTTTGTTCATCTGGGAATGCCTTAATTTCTCCTTCAGCTTTAAATAACAGTTTTTCCAAATGTAGAATTCTCAGTAGACAGTTTTCTTATGGTAGTTTGATTATAACAACCCACAGTCTTTAATCTCCCAGATTTTTTATGGGAAATATGATGAAATTCTTAGTGGAAATCTCTTATATGTGATGAATCACTTCTCTCTTATTCTTGTTAATATTCTGTTTGTCTTTGGCTCTCAACAGTTGGATTACACTTTTTCTTGGTGTGAGTCTCTTTGAATTCATTCTACTTAGATTTCATTTTGAGTTTCTTGGATTTGAATATCCATATCTTTCTTGTAACTTAGGGAATTTTAGCCATTATTTCTTGAAATCTCTCTCTTTCCCCTTCTATTCTTTTTCTTCTGTAACCTTCACATGTATATGTTGGTCTATATGATGAAATCTCACATGTCCTTTAGGCTCTTTTCATTTTTCTTCAATTTTTTTTTCTTCTTGTTCTTGACTCAATTTCAATTATCCTATCTTCAAGTACTGATTCTTTCTTCTGCATAGCCATATCTGCTTTTGAGTCCTTTTAGTAAAGTTTCTATTTGTTATTATACTTTGAATTCCAGAATTTCTCTTTTTTATGTTTTCTGTGTCTTTATCAACATTTCCATTTTGTTCATAATCATTTTCTTGAATTTTCCCATGTCTTCCCTTAACTGTCTGAGCATCTTCTAGACATTGTTTTTATTTCTTTGTCCAGAAAGTCTTCCATTTAGGATGGTTTCTGTCAATTTATTTTGTTCTTATTCTGTCCAGTTATTTTGTTCTATAAATAGGCCATACTTTCCTATTTCTTTGCATGCCTTAGAATTTGTTGTTGTTGTTTTTGAAAATAGAACATTTTAATCTTATAATGTGATAACTCTGTAAATCAGATTCTCCCCTTCCCAGAGTGTGCTAATTTTAAAAATTGTTGTAGGGTTTTGAGAGATTATCCTTAGGTGTAAACTTATGGTCTTCTCTGAACTTTTTTGAGTCTGCATCTTTTCCTGGGCATGCATAGTGACTTTCTAAATTCCTCCATATAAGCAGGATTTTTCTTTAATGTTTTAAATCTTAAATGTTAGTCCTGCTTTTTCCTGAAAGCTGGAAGCCTTCAAATATATTCCAGAGTCCCAAATCATTACATAAGATAGATTCCTGCAGTATAGTTGCTCTCAAAGGAGAGAGGTGGATTTTCAGAACTTTCTATGCTATCATCTTCCTTGACATTCACCTGTACTTTTAGAAAATTTCTTAATCAAAATGTAAGTGTGTAAATGTGCCATATATATGCATAGAATATATATATACATATACATTAAAAATACTGATGGTGTATTTCATATACTACTTTACTTTAGGTTTTATAAAATTAAATGGATGTAAAAAATAAAAACATAAAAATCAAAATTGACTCAACTTTCCTTCAATAAAACATATTGAAGGACAAGCTGTGATTTGTTGCACAAGTTCACAAATTAATGAATGCATTGTGCAGATGCCCCACAGTCAACCTACCAAGAGAGTCTCTGAAACAGACCCACTACTCAGAATTACCCATGCAGGTAAATGGTTTTCAGTGGTATAAACAGAAAACAGTAAATTTTGCTACTTTTCAGGTATTCCTGTAGAAAGTCTTAGTAATACACTATGTTTCTTGATAGTGTAATCAGTAGACAGTCCTTGCATTATCACATTCACTTTAATCTGAAAGTTACATGAGATGGGAACATTAATTTAGTGAATATATTCTAGTATTATTTTGAACAACAGCTGCTACTTCATTATATTGGTCATTGTTATCACACACAAAATATGTGACACCATGATAGTTATCCATTTACTTAGATCCTTTTCTTTTATTTCTCTCATCTGTTTCATTATCTTTAAACACCCACATTGCACATATTATGTTAGGTTTACACCTATGATTTTCACATTTATTAGTATAACTGCTAATAATATTATTTTTAAATTTTTAATTTCTAGTTTTTATAAAATCACTTGTATACTTAAAAACTATTGATATTTTATGTTGACCTTGTACCCCATAGCCTTGTTAGGTTCATACAGTAGTAGTGCTATCAGATTTATCTCACCCTGCACAAAAGTCAACTTGAAGTGGATCAAAGACCTAAGAATTAGACCAGAAATTCTGCAACTATTAGAAGAAAACATAGAGTTAGCACTCCAACATATAGGTGCTGGCATTGACTTCCTTAATAAGAGTCCTAAAGCTCAAGAAATAAAACCAAGAATCAAGAAGTAGGATAAAGTCAAATTAAAAAGCTTCTGCACAGCAAAGGAAACAAGAGCATAAAGACAGCACATACAGAATGGAAGAAAATCTTTGCCAGCTACTCTTCTGATAGGACTAATATCCAGAATATACAAAGAATTAAAAAAAACACCAACCAAAAAAACAAGTAGTGCAATCAATAAGTGGGCAAATGAACTAAACAAACATTTCTCAAAAGAAGAAATACAAATAGCCAATAAATAAATGAAAGAAATCTTTAACAATCAGTGAAATGCTAATCAAAACTACACTGCAATTTCATCTTACTTCAGTTAGAATGGGAATCATCAAGAAACAATTATAAATGCTGGCAAGAATGTGAGGGACAAAGAAATAGTTACATTATTGGTAGGATTGTAAATCTGTACAACCACTATGGAAGTATGGAGATTCCACAAAAGACTAGAAATGAAGCAACCATATGACCCAGCTATCCCAATCTTTGGTATTTAGTCAAAAAAACTAAACTCAGCATACTATAGTGATATATGCATACCAACATTTATGGCAGCATAATTCACAATAGTCATGTTATGGAACCAGTCTAGGTGTCTGTCAGCAGATAAATGAATAAATAAAATGTGATATAGACACACAATAGAGTTCTACTTAGCCATAAAGGAGAACAAAATTATGCCAATTGCTGGTAAATAGATGGACTAAAGAACATCATGCTAAGTGAAATGACCCAGATTCAGAAAGTCAAGAGTGAATATGCTCTCTGAATGACAAATATGTCTCAATGAATTCCACTTTTATGCATAATTATAATGCACCAAGTAAATAAAATAGAAGGCAAGACAGTAGAGGAAGGGTATCAGAGGGAGAAAGGGAGGGGAAAGCAGGAGGTACTAGAAAATAAAATTAAGCAAATTATCTTATGTGCATTTATAAATGTGTCCCAGTGAATCTCACTATTATGTACAATTATAATGCACCAATAAAGACATTAATTTTTCAATTTCTACTTTTTCATTGCTATTATATTTAAAAACTTGATATTTTTATATTGATATTTTTATATTAGCCTTGTACCCTGTGCCTCTACTAAGCTCATATCCTAGCTCTAGCAATGATATTTAGTATATCATTTGAGATTTTCTATGTAAGTAATTATATCACCTTTAGACAGAGATAATTTTATTTCTTCTCTCAATCTGTATTCTTCACTACCCTAAGCCCCACCATAGTGTCTCAGCTAGGATTTCTAATATGATGTTGAATAGGAGTGGTGAGAGTGACATACTTGCCTCGTTCCTGATCATAAAGGGAAAACATGTATTTCCTTTTTCATATTAACAGCATATTTTTTGTAGATTCTCTTTCTCAGGTTGAGGAAGTGAAGCAGTTCCCTTGTTTTCTTAGTCTGCTGAGAGTTTTTTTTTTTTTTTTAATTTAATCAGAAATGTGTGCTGGTTTTTCTCAGTTTTATTTTCTGGATCTAGTCAAACAAAAATCTTTTTGTCTATGGATATGGTGAATTACATTGTTTGATTTTCTAATGTTTGAACCAACATTGAATTCATGGGATTAAGTCCACTTGGTCATGATTTATTGTACATTTTAAATATCATTGGATTGGATTTGATAATATTTTGTTGAGGTTTTTCGCATCCACAATCATAATGGAAATTGATCTGTAGATTTCTTTTCTTGTATCATCAATTGACTTTAGGGTCAAGTCAATGTTAGCTTCACAAAATGAGAGGTGTTGTCTTTCAGTTTTCTGGAAGATTTATAATGGAATAAAATTCCTACACATGAATAAACCTTGAAAGAATTATACTGAGTGAAATAATACCATTATACTAAGTTTGCATAAAATTGGTACTATTTCTTCCTTTAATGTTTATTAGAAATTCTCCCATTGAAGCTAACTAAGCCTGGAAATTAGAAGATCTGAAAGTTATTTTTAATTTTTTAAAAAATTGTGGAGATATATAGATATATTGTTAACACAGAAAGACAGGGACAGCAAACCTCACAAGTCATTTCAGGCTTTATTCAGGAACAGGACTACATCTACGGGGATGGACCAACTTTCCCTGGTGGAAAATGAGCCACTGAACAAAGAAAAGGACTGGGTTTTTACAGGCTATTTTGGGAGGTGGTCTCATGTAAAACATGTGGGCCCTTAGGAATTTGGGGCTTGTTTTGATCAATCAATGAGATAGTCAGGAAGTTGAGCCCTTGGGTCAAGGGTCCTGTGTTCTTGCCGAAGATTATCACCTCAGCGTGATACGCTCCTTCCTTTCTGCTCCTCCCTTTCTGCGATTAGCATCAGGAAGGCTCCCACACCTATTATTTATAATTTACCATTTCGACGAAAATGGCATTCAATACATTCACAATAGGTGAAATTATCAACAACATTCATTTCCATAGCTTTTATCACCCTAAATAATAATTCATTCCTCCTTTTCCCCAGTCCCTGGTAATCTCTCTTCTATTTTCTGTCTCTATGAGTTTGATAACTTTAGGTGCCTCATATAAGCGGAATCATACAGTGTTTATCCTTTTGTCTTGATTTATTTTAGTAGAATGTTTTCAGAGTTAATCCATATATCAGAATTTAATTTCTTTTTAAAGCTGTTTACTATTGCATTGAATCTATACATGACACCTTGCCTATCAGTTCCTCTGTTGTTGGACATTTGGGTTGCTTGCACCTTTTGCTGTATGGACATTGGTATATGTGTTAGAGAGCTTTTTGTAGCTGTGACCAAAAATCCTGACAAGAACAACTTAGGAAAAGAAAAGTTTATTTGGCTCATGGTTTCAGAGGGTCAGTCCATATTCAACCAACTCCTTTACTCTGGGCCCAGGGTGAGGTGGAACATCATGGCAGAAGAACATAACAGGAGCGCTGCTCTGCTTATGGCAGCCAGGTAATGGAGAGAGACAGGAGAAAGGGACCACAGAGAAGATGAATTCTTCCAGGCTTGTGTCCAGTGACCCACTTCTTCCAGCTACACCCCTCTTATCTACAGTTATCACTCAGTAAATTGGTATGGACTGATTAGGTTACAGCTCTCATAATCTAATCACTTGACCCCTGAATATTCCTGCATTACACCGAAGCTTTTGGGGAATACCTCATATCCAAACCCTAACAGTATATAACCATCTGTTTGAGTTCCTGCTTTCAATTCTTTTGTGCATCTACCCAGATATTTCCATGTCCTGGAAATGGGTATGAACTTTTCCTCTATATATAGTTAATGTGGGAAGTTGGCTCAATCTGGGCAGGAGTTGAATTGGATTTGGATTTTGTTATTGCTCTGGATACCTTCAGAGCACCACTAGCCTCAAGTTTCTTTGGTGTTGTATTTTACTTAGATGGATGTGCAGGACCTGGAGTGTTTCCCTTAATGCTCTTGCTGCATCCTCAGCTTTGATCTTCCTGGTGCTTCCACACCACAGATTCCCTGTCCATGCTCCTGCTATCTCCAGTGGTAGACTGCTGCTCTTGGTTACTTAGTGTGTGCCATCACTGTACTGGGATGCAGAATTCTTTGTTGTACTGGACTAGCCTCATTCAATCTGAGGCAAGACCTTTGTGCCTGGGACTCCTCTCTTTTCCTCGGAACCAAATGCTCTTGCATATCCTTGGTAGGTCTTATATGGGGTGGTTTGGAACTCTCATGAAAATCTTATGGATGAATGCCTGTGATTGAGTACAAATTCCCCTTATGCCTATGACAGTTCATACCAGCACATCACTGGCCTCTAGCAATCTGTTTTTTTTTTTAAATTAGCTTCTTTTCTCTTGTCTCATATCTTCATATCTAACATTGTCTTCCTCCCATGATCTACCACTGGTGGGCTCATAAGATTTTTATCCTGGAAAAGGCCTGTCTTTCCTTAAAAATAAGTTATTTTGTTACCCTATGGCTTCAGATCTCCAATTAGCTCAAAAAAAGTTGTAATAATATGGTTTTCCCAGCTTTTACATTTTAGAGTAGGAAGTACCTTCCCTTTTTTCTATATTCAGCTTAATAATTTTTCAACTTTTTCATG
Organism: Geosciurus inauris; assembly: GCA_004024805.1. Taxonomy (NCBI): domain Eukaryota; kingdom Metazoa; phylum Chordata; class Mammalia; order Rodentia; family Sciuridae; genus Geosciurus; species Geosciurus inauris. The sequence goes on from PVHX01009127.1 coordinate 55,139, forward strand.
GTGCAAAAACACTATACATTCAGAAGAAACTATACTTCAAATTTGAATTTGGATCTTTCAGCAGGCTAGCAATGTACAGTACAATCCTTGCATTTTCAATTTCTGATAATTCAATTTATCACGGGCTTATTGGGATGCAACTCCTTGTAATTTGAGGATCATCTGTATTTAGAACTCCTCAATTTCTTTCTTTCTAAGTGGAAATATCAATAATGATATAAACAATAGAATTTTAAATGTATGCATTGGATTCTTTTTTAATTTGCCTTGCAAAAATGATGTTTCTCTACTGCAATAAAGAAAAGGCATAGTGCTTTATCTGTGTCATTCTCTGAATGTATATTAGAAACATTTAGCAACAGTCCCCCTCCCCAGATTTTTCAGATAGGTCTTTTTTATATAAGCAGCAAAGGCGGCCCAGTGCCAACAGGTTACATAAGTGAGCATATCTCACAAGCAGATATTTATGACCTTGTGTACATATGCTAAATCTAGATGTTTATGACCTTGACTACATACTAAAACAGCTGGCTGGAAGCATTAGCAAGGGAGCCTAACTATAGCCAACTTGGACCTGCCCCACAATGCATGTGCTTAGGGTTCCTTGCCATATAATCTATGCAGTTGATTTCTTCCACAATGATCCCTTAGTGAGGAGGGCAGAGTCCTGCATCCATAGACCACAACAGCAGTACAAGCTGCAACAACATACAACCAGAAGACAAGCCCTACAACTTAGGATTATTAAAAACCATTGCCAGTTTCATCCTGTGTTGAAGTGGTGATGAACGCTTTTTCTGGCTATGTCCAATTGTCAAAGGACATGGGCTGGATTTGCCAAGTTAATCCAGCAGTAGAACTCACAGGCACTTTGGTGCTTACCCAGCAGGCAGAGGTGTTCACTGCTCTGGCATAGGTGTGTGCACAGTACACAATGGTGGTAGCAGGAACACACCTGGGCTGGCCTTGCCAGCTGTCCACCAGAGCCATTCACTGCTATTGTTTCATTTTTGCATTACCAATGGCCAGGCTTGCAGGTGATGATCCTCCCCTCTTCCTCTTCTGACTCCACCAGCACTCCTGGGGAAGCCAAGAGGTATTTTCAAAATAAGGAGATCCTCCTCCAGACTGTATTCTAGCTTCCAAAACCTCTTCCTTATTTTGCAACTCCCTCATCTTGGTAAAAACATTTTTTGATCAACAATATGACCACATAGACGTTATCAAGGGGGACTTTTAGGAGGATTAGGAACCATCTCTTAATGAGACTCTATTTCTTCTACACTACTTGGTTCCAAAGGGCTATCTGCTAACCACAATTAGTATTGTAAGTTTATCAAATCTCTGAAGTTAAAGTGGATAATAAGACGAATTATTTCAAGATCTCACAAACTTAATTCTAAGGTTCATTATTCAGCATTCCCAGGCATTTAAAATTTATTTTTCCAATTTATGGCATTGCATAGTTCAATTCCTCTATATTTGTTGCCTACTTAATAATTTTAAATGATGGTTTAAGAAAAGACCTACTGCATGACATGCATAATTTGCTCTCTCCCATGGAATTTAAGAGCTGTTGTTTTCCTCTGGTCTTGATGCCTGCCATATTTTCTCCTGCTGGCAATATGACTCAAATGTAATTTGTAAGTATCTCTCATTATCATATTAATGTTTGGTTGTGAACATTGGAATGCACCTGCACCATATCCACATTGACTCCTCACTCAGCAATCCATCCTCTCTGGCCACCCTTTGTCTTCATGTTAGGATTCCTCCACCATCTTAACCTTCCCATCTCCCAACACTTATTTCAATACTGCATATAAATTCAGAACTCCATAATTGCTTGTGTAAAAAATTACTAAAACAACATGCTTATAACTGTGACCTAACCACGGTGGTATGTGCTCATCACTCATACCAAAGGTAGGGAAATTCTTACTTCCTGCATCAATCAAAATATTTTTTGCTGAAGATACTTGACAAAATAATTTTGCTGAAGATACTTGACAAAACTGAAGTTGTCATTGGGTTTGTTATATTTTCTCATGTAATGTGGTTGTACATTTTCTGCTTGGAAAACTCAGCAGTGTTGAATGTTGGCCATCCAGGTGGAAATTATCATTTTCTCACTGAACCTGTTCCTCTGCCTTTAGGAATGAAACCACCATCCGTGCATTTTTCCAAACTAAGAACCTGAAAGCCACCCTTGGCTCCTTCTGCAGTCTACTTCCTACTTCTAATTAGTCTCCATGTCCTGTGAATCTCCTGCTCCATTTTCTTCATCCAGCACCCTTCCCTCTGAATCCACTGCTCATCTTGATTAAACAGCCTCATGATTTTTCACCTGGTTTTCTGCAATGGTCTTCTAACTGATATCCCTTCCTTTAATCTCACTTGCTAGAACACGTTATTCCACAATGCCCTCAATGTCCCCATTCTAAAATCCAAATCCTTCAAAGCCTTCCCCAGGTCTCTGGAACGGTGTTCCCAGTTCCTGGTATGGCATCTAAGGATGTTCTTTATCTGTCCTTGCTTACCTTCCACTCACTTCCTGCCTCTCCTCTCTTGGCATTCAGCACTGGGGTCCTCAAAGGTACATAGTCTCTTGTGCCGACAGGCCTTTGTGCCTATGATATCCTCTTTTGAAAATGTCTTCTGCTCAGGCTTCCCCATCTGACTAATGACTTGGCTGGTGGCTTTGAGTCAGATAGGCCTGTGTGAATGCTGACTTAGCCATTTGCTCACCCTCCCTGGACTTACTTTTCTTATACATAAATAGGAGAAAGCAATACCAACCTTCCAGAATTGGTAGGAAGAACTAGAAATAATAAATATAAATGGTCTGGTGGTGAAAAAAAATACATAATAGCTCTTACTACAGGCCAAGAAGTATTCTAAGTCCTTCACTCATATTGGTGCATTTGTTATTCCACACTTAGTTTAATACTTGCATCCCCCATACAGCCTACCTTGATTTCTTGAGACTTAATTGGATGCCTTTACTGATTATTTTCTATCCTCCTCTCTGGATTCATCTCACGCCTCTCTGCCCTACAAGTGCCTTGGAGATTGACACAAATTAAACACAATACTTAGGCTCCTTGTCTTCCACATAGGTTTGGGTTTTGAGTGAGAACAGAAAATAGCTTATGAGAAAGGCCAGGATATTTCTTCCTTATCCTTGTTCAAGCTATGTTCCTGGAAATGGCTGGGTCTCCTTGAATTAATTGCTAGGACTACCATAAGAAAGCACCAACAGAAAATTATTTTCTCACAGTTCTGGGGGCTCAGAGTTGAAGAGTAAGGTTTCATCAGGGTTGGTTTTGCCCAAGGTTTCCTACTTGGCTTGTAGATGTCCATCTTAACCCTGTGTCCTTGCATGATCTTTCCTTTGTGTGTCTGTTTTACCATCTTCTTATAAGGTCAACAGTCATAATGCATTAAGGCCCACTCTAAAAACCTCATTTTACCTTAATTAACTTTTTATTTGGTTCTTTTTAGTTTCACATAACAGTAAGATTCATTTTGACATAATTATAAAAGCACAAAATGTAATTAGCTCTAATTCAGTCCCCAGTACTTCCCCTTTCCCTCCCCTCTTCCCTCTCCCTGTTCTCGTCCCTCCACTCTACTGATCTTTTTGCTATTTACTTAGGTTTTTAATTAGTGTCTTGTGGATGTGCATGATGGTGAGATTCACTGTAGTGTATTCATATATGTATGTAGGAAAGTTAGGTCAGATTCATTCCACTGTTCTTCATTTAGCCCATCTCTCCTCCCTCCCTCTCAGTTCCCTTCATCTAGTCCACCAATCATGCTCCTATTTCAATGAAATTCTCTCCCCTTTTCCTCCCACACCTCTCTTTTTCTCTCCTTCCCTCCATCATATCCCCTTATTTTGGATTAGCTTCCACATATCAGAGAAAACATTTCACCTTTGACTTTTTGGGTCTGGTTTATTTCATTTAGCATGATAGTCTCCAATTCCATCCACTTGCCAGCAAATGCCATAATTTCATTCTTCTTTATGACTAATATTCCATTGTGTGTATATACTACAAGTTGGTGGGACTACAAATTAGTAAAACCACTCTAGAAAGCAATATGAATATGTGACCCAGCTATCTCACTCCTTGGTATATATCCAAAAGATCTGAAACCAACATACTATAGGGATACAGTCACTTCAATGTGTACAGCAGTGCAATTCACAATAGCCAAGCTATGTAACCAACCCAGTGCCCTTCAACAGATTATTGGACAAAGAAAACATGGTATATGTACACTAATTACCTTTTCATAAGGCTGTATCTCCAAATTCAGTAATATTCTAAGATACTGGAATTTAAGGCTTCAAAACATGTATCTGAGGGTAATTTGTATGTTCAGCCCATAACAATCTCCACCTACAGCTCCAATCAGATGGCCCCCTGTGATGGCTCCAGCTCCTATTGGGCTCCTATTTTCTCTTCCCTCTTTGGACCTAGGGAATCAGTTATAGCTTTCTCTGGTCACTAGCCTCCCAAATCTTTGGCTATTTTGGGTTTTGTCAATGCTGGTATACGACCCATGAATTAAGTCCTCACTGAAGTTACTTGATCTCTCTGACTGGGTTTAGTTTCCTTCCTGGACATTGTAGAGTGCTTTTAATGTGATTTTCCTTGGCCACTTTCTTGTGCCTGCTCCCAGCACTTAGCTATATAACTAGCTCCTTGCCTTTGTTCCCTGTGGGGCTATAAGTTCTTTGAGGATGAAAACCATGCCTTGTTACTTTTTTGTCTTTAGGGCCTCACCAAGTATCTGTTGTATGTAGGTGCTCAAAGTTCACTGTATAATTTCACCATTGACTAAGGCTCCCCTTACCCCTCACTCCCTCTTATGTATCATTTTTTAATTCCCTAGCACATGCCTGGACTGTGGAAATGGATTCCTGATGGTCCCCACCTCTTCCACCTTCAGCACTGCTCCTGCCCTCTCATGACTGGTTAATCTCCATGGTAACTGATACACAGAGATGTGACATTCCAGGCATGCTCATTCAGTCTCAACGTGCCTTCAACTTCTCATGCTCTTACCTGATCCTCACCATACTATCATCCAGATCATCCCTGTGCTTACACACCTCTCTCTCCCACAAGCTTTTGTTGCCTTCCATACTTTTCTTTGGAATCTTACCAAGCCTCAGGGGACAGGGGTGAAGTTCAAAATATCACTATATCGTGGGTATTGACAAACAGGAGCAGAGTTTAAAGTTCTGAAGGCTCCAAATGGTGCCAGACATGAACCCTTTAGTTGCTAGAGCACAGGAAGGTGGGGGAATCCTAGAAAAGAGGGCTGGATAATGAGATGGGAACCTGGGACAGCAATCGTTTTCTGATTCTGTTCATTTTGTGTGGCCCTGAAAAACCACTTCATGCCTCGGTTTGCCAAGTGACTTACACTAGAATTCAGTGATCTTCAAGGACCCTTGCAGCACTCTGACTTGATTTTCTTCAATACATGCATTTGATTTACTGATTTTAGCTTATTACCAACTATGTTTTCTCTCTCTCTCTCCCTTCCTCCCTCCCTCCCTCCCTCCCTCCCTCTTTTTCCAAGGTCTCCCTAGACTGCTCAGGCTAGTCATGGACTCCTGGGCTCAGGTATCCTCCCACCTCAGCATCCTGAGAGTGAGTGCTGAGATTGGGACTACCCAGCTACCAACAACCATCTCTCTTGCGCGCATATGCGCTCTCTCTCTCTCTCTCTGTCTGTCTCTCAGTGCTGCTAGGGAACTAAATCATGTGAAGCAAGCATTCTACCACTGAGCTATACCTCCAGCCTCAACCACGTATCTTTTGAGGTTGGGTTTTCCCCCAGAAATGTAGGAGAAAAGGTTTCCTTTCCCAAGGCTGAACATTTCCCAAACCTGTATTTACGTAATTATATTGATTTTATTGTCTATACTTGTAGTCTCTCTAAATTTCAAAGGCTTTCCTTGAAAATGGCACCTGTGAGAATCCCATGAAAGGGAAGGGGACAGGACAGGTAGGGATGATGAAAGGTAGGAATCCACCAAATTGGTTTTGGCTTATACATTCTACACAGCCCTCAGTCTGTCCAGGCATGACACACTGGGCTCACTCTCTACATCTCAGCTTCTCTGGAAATGAAAATGTATGGACCAAGTGCTTCAGAATGTGGCACTAAGACATGCCAATCTTATTTCCTAGCCCTAAATAACCAAAATTGTTAAGCTCAAAACACAGGAGTATGTTTGGAAAAATCGTTCATACCAGAGGTATGAAAATATCAGGATGCCTACCTTTTACAGAAAAGCAGAGCCTGTTGAGGCAAGTCTAAGCAACTTTTACAAACTCAGAGTATCCCTCATTGCATGGAAATTAGTTATGCATAATTCCCTTTTCCTCACGGGCTTATAAATAAATGTGAGCTAAATATAGGGGCAATTTTGTTTTTATTTCCGGCATAAGGCCTAGAACATAGCAAGTTCTCAATAAATGACTAAGTGAACAAAAAAGGCACCTCCATGCTTGAAATGGGCAGCATGCACAGGTCATTTGAGACCCTGTCACCTGGAGGGCAGTAAGTGGGGGAGGGACAGCAGGCAGTGAAGGTACTTCAGAAGAGGAAGAAGATTATGTAACTAATGCATTATACCTAACCCCTCCACTTTATGAACTCTAAAACCTTTTAGGAGACTTTCCTACTCCTCTTAAAAATACTCTTTTAATTACTGTGATCTCCTGAACTTAATATTTTAAGAAAAAGATAGTAGACTTTCATTGTTATTCTGAGATGATTTATAAGGAAATACTCAAATAGAAACGAGCATGCTTACTGACCTTTTGGGGGAAAGATCAAAATGTATTTCACTCCCTAAAAAAAATATTGACATTGATTTTTCTTAGCCAATGTTTCCCTTTTGGAACGTATCAACTGCCCATCACAAACCTTGAGTAGAATATGTTCCTGCCATGTATTCAAAGTTGAAACTGACTGGTCTTGTCCAGCACAGGAGGCAGCTGCTTCTTTTCCACATGAAATTATATGTAAATGAAGAGGAAGGTTCTTAAATGATAATTGAGTACTTTCAATTTAAAGCTAATGTCTATTTCACCAAAATATGCCATAGATGTAGGGCAACCAGTTGTCCCAGACTGCTGGGGACTAGAGATTCCTGGGACAGTGAACTATCAGTTTTAAAATCAGAAAAATCCTAGACAAACCAGAACAAAGTCAGTTGTCACCCCATCTGACAGATACCTTATGCCAAATCAAAGAACCCTTTTACATGTGATGACAAAACACTTTAGAAATAAGAAATGCTTAGAAATAAGAAAGTAACTAATGCAAACTATGTATCTTTAAGGAAATGAGAAAAAACCGCTAAGAGATTCTTTTTATCTGCTTTCTATGAAACTATTGCATTTAATCAATAACTAGAAGACAGAATGTTCTGTTTCAAGACTTAATTAAACATCTTAGTTCTGCAGCCATGAGGCTCAAATATACAATTCTAGCCTTGTGGATCAAACCTATAAACTGACTTTGAAGTTCTAGAGTTGTTATTACTTAAGAAGAAAATAAACATACTTTTATCGCAAAAAGAAGTTTCATACTACAGCTTGAATAAGGTAACAACACTGCTGAGAGTTGCCTGTCCCCTTTGCATTATGGTTATGACTGCAGCAAAAATAGTAAGATTTTTATATTTTTTAAGGACTGTAGCAAGAAAGATATCCACATATTAAATTTTGTTTTATGTATCATTATCTATCTTTCTACACTCATTGTACTTGCCCACTGGTTTGGCTGCCCCACAAAACCTCAACAAGAAGGAAGGGGAACTGCTGCTTAAAAGTTTTCTGTCTGCTGAAAAGAGATCTCCTATCACTTTTGAGACAAACACCTTCACTTGAGAAATGTCACCTTTATGGACTCAATTACATAAGAAGTAAAATAAGAAAATAAGTGCCATCTTAAATTTTGGGATAGGATGAGGAAGAAATTCATGTCTTTATTAAGCTAAATAGAGACTGAGACATCATTCTAGTCTGGTCAGTAATGCAACTTGTGGGTCAACCAAACAGGGTTATCTTTGCCATGTGCTAGAAGGAAGGGGGCATATGAAAGGTGAAGGAGAATTTGACCAAACCTTGTGTGATCCTGTTATAACCTCCTGCTGCAATTGCTTGACCATCTTTGTAGCCATCGTTCTTGTCTTCTTAATGACTGTTTGTAGTGGAATTGAAGTCACATGCAGAAAGGACACACAGGTGTGACAGATAGTAAAATTATAGGCTTACCAGCACTTGAAGGTCAGTGGTCTTTGAACAGACACTCTGGATCAGTGCTAAGCTGTTGCCTTGGGTGAGGTTATCTTACCTGGGCCAGGGGCAGGTCTTCTTCTGCAGGCCGAGTGAAAAACTGGCCTTTTCAGTAGTGAAAAACTGCGAGTACCCTGTTGTAGATAATAAAGAAAATAATAAAGAACCTAATGTCCAGCACTTGAGTGATAATTCTCTCATAATTCATGGAGTTTTAATGATGAATAACTAATCAAAATAACAATAGCTATTAATTAATGTAAAACCCAATAGAGTGTTCAATAACAAGTGTTATGTCATACTAAATGGACTTTCCCTCTCACGGTAGTAAAGTTTCTCTTGGGACATTCCATTCTTTTAGGAAATCCCCTACTCCCTACAGCCCCTATCCAGACATTTTTAGTGGCTTCAGTTCCAGTTCAATTTTGGTTTCAAATAGAAAAGTGAATAACAAAATCAAGCAAAACCAACACTAAGCCCTTCTCTAGGGAAGAACTCCAAAGTAACTCAGCAGACAGGTATAAGGCCTTCTGTAGAAGGCTTGCCTTGCCCAGTAACTGCTCTGAGCTGGGGCTTCCCTTGCTGTCTTGATTTCTGGGCTGCCCCCTGGCCTCTGCAGGCATTTGAAGAAGCAGAAGTGAGCCTTGGAGAGGGCAACTGGCTGTGCAGGTGCATTAAGTATAGAAGGATAGCATCCTCTGACTAAGGACACTTAGGGGCTATCCAACTCTACTCTGCAGTAGTTTACATAATCATTTTGAATAGGGTTTTATGAAGATTTGGAGACTATGACTGGAGTACTATATAAGGGAACTGGTAAGTGCTCTTGAGTATGTATCCTTATGCCCTGGTGAACTAGGGTGAGAAAACAAGGCCCAACCTGGATCATATACCAGTCTTGTTAGATACCAAGGAAAGGAGGTTTAAAAAGATATTAGGGGTTCATATTTTGTTATTTGGGCCGTGTTTGTATTTGTAAACCATGAAAGGTTTAAAGGATCTACTTTGTTGCCTTGGGTAGACTTTCCTTGGCAGAGAGAAGAACATGGATCATGTCAAAGCATTCCAGACATGAAAAATAACCTCAGGCAATTCACAAGATGGATGTGCATAAACCAGGCATGGCTTCTTAATCAAATCTCAAATAACAGCATGATGCCAAGGGGCAGAACCCCAGAAAGTAGGAGATTCTGCCATCTACAGCTACAGCTGCAGACCAAGCAGCAGATTCCAGCAATATGTGAAAACATTGTTTGCAAAGCCTCTTCCCCTACCCCCCACCTCTGTTGAGTGTACACTGTATCTGTTTCAAAAATGAAAGACAATAGGACTTTGGTCACTCCTAGATCACAGAGCCACCCCACATAGAAGCATTGCTCTAGAAAAGACAGCTGCAGAGTTGATAGAGTAATTGGCATATAAAAGCATGAATTCCTTGTGAGCCTCATACTTGGACAAATTCACCGACCTCCCAGTTGTGCTGTGTTCCTTAATACATTTAACTGATTTCTCATATATTAGTAGTTGTCTCAGGTGCTAGATGCTAAGAGTGATAATAACTGGTCTCTAGGGCTGGGGATGAGGCTCAGTGGTAGAGCACATGCTTACTACATAAGGCTCTGGGTTCAAGCCCCAGCACCAAAACAAATAAAACAAATAATCATATTAAAAAATCTTGTCCCTCCCTTCATGAAGCTACATTTTTGGAAAAAGCTGATTGTACTGACAATACACAGACACACCTGTTATGACATGTAAGCTGATAAGCATATCACTTTGTATTCAGGGTTAGGAACAAGGGCTCTGTCTTTGCCTGACTATTTATTTATTTATTTTTGGTACTTATTTTTTAACCCAGGGGTACTTTGCCACTGAGCTTCCTACCCAGTCCATTTTATTTTTTTATTTTGAGACAGGGTCTCACTAAGTTGGCTGAGGCTAACTTCAAACTTGCAATCCTCCTGGCTTGGCCTTCCAGGTCGCTGGGATTATGGGCATGTGCCCGGGTGACCAGCTCATGATATTGTTTTAAAATCTGCCTCAAATTTTCATTCCTGCCAGCTTTCTGTCAATCTTCCTAGGAACTCCATATGTTGACAATTTTATCAACTCCCAACTAAATGTGTGACAGCATCTTTCCACTTACTTTCCTCCAGATTCTCTCACATTATCCCTCTGCCCTACTTACCCACCTGGATATCTATTCCACTTGCTCTTCTTTCCTGATCCCCCCACTCTTCAGATCTCTGTTCCCTGAGATCTGAGCTCCCCAAACTTTTGAAGAGAAGGGTAGAAGCCAAGTTCATACGACTGCTTAGAGGGATGTAAATTGATGGCCTTTTAAAGGTTGAGGACACACATCACAGGGGCCAAACTCATGTTCAGGCTGCTCTTCATGGCCCAGTAGTCAACTATCTTCTCTCTGGGCAATGCTAGCGAAAGAGAAAATGTTTTGTGTCTGCTTCTGTGGTTCTAGATTCCACCTTGTTTCTTCTTTTCACAATTCACTGGGATCTAGCTTTCTTTTTATTATTTTTTGATTGGCACATTATAACTATATATAATAGTGGGATTCATCATGCCATATTCATTTATACACATAGTTTACTAAATCTCCTTCCCCAGTATCTTCCCTTTTAAAAATTTTAGTGAATTAAAGTACCATCATGTTCAGTTACTGTATAAAAACAGCTGAATTTATAATATCCTGATATTTGAGTTAGGGAAAATATCTTCCCTCCCCAGATCCATTTGCTCTAATCTACTGATGTCCCTACTATTGTTATTATTTTCATTAGTATGTTAAAATTATACATAAAATCAGGATTCTTTGTGGTACATTTGTACCTGGAAATAGCATAAATCTAGCTTTCTTTTATTTTCAAGTTATGCTTTGGCTAGATTAGTTCCTCACTTTAATTTCTTGGTTGCTTTCATTCTAATTCATTTTATTGAATTTGAATAAGTACTATTCACGAAAATCATTGAAAAATGTGAATGGTTCTAACGGAGAGTCATAGGAAACTCTATGACCATAAGTGACACACAATCAATAGCATGCCGTCAATACAGGATTTCATTCCATGCCACAACTCAAATATCAAGATATTGTAAATTCAGCTGTTGTTTACATAGTAACTGAGCATGACAGTATTTTAATTCACTAAAATGTTTTGGAGGTGAAATGATTGCCCATGCATTAATAAGTAAGGTATAAAATGATGTAAAAATAATCATTATTAAATATTTAAAAGTGGGTTACCTAATATTAAAATCTCTGACATTGAAATCTCTAAGTTGTATGTCTTCACCATTCATAATTCATCAAGACTAAAATTTAAAGTGTTTTTAATGATCTTTAATACACATAGAATACCCCCCGAACATGTATTTTTTATCATTAAATTAATGCTTTTAATGAAATGCATTGGTTGTGAATGCTTTTGCCACTGCTACTTTTTAATGCTGCACTATAATTATACATAAAGGAGGCTCTTTATGCCATATTCATACACACACATAACATAATTTGAAGTCTTATTCCCCAGTACCTCCCTTTCCCTTCTCCTGATCCACTTGCTCTGTTCTACTTCAGAGATCAGTAGCATTTCTTTAAAATGATTTTTAGTTATAGTTGGACACAATATCTTTATTTTGTTTGTTTATTTTTATGTGGTGCTGAGGATCAAACCCAGTGCCTCACAGGTGCAGGGCAAGCACTCCACCACTGAGCTACAGCTACAGCCCCGATCAGTAGCATTTTTATGTTATGATAAATAGAGGTGGGGTTGGGCTTTAGGGTTAGAATGGAAGGGAGTAAAGGGAAGAGTCTCTTAAGAAGGAACATCTAAAAAATGAAGAATAAATTACGATTAAATTTTAAAGTATAAATTTAAAAATCTGACTCTTTCAACTTCTCATCTCCTCTTTTCCCATTCAACTAAAAAAAATTCGAGATGAGCTCTGGGTATGTGAACCTTCTACAGTCATATTATTATCATCATTATTTAAATCAATGCATTATATTTATATATAAAAGCAAGATTCTTTGTAATATATACATAGACATAGCATAATTTGATAGATTTCATTTCCCAATACTTCCTCATTTTCATTTCCCAGCCCTCCCTCTTCCCTCCCTAGACTCTATTGAATAGTCTCCCTTCCATTTTCATAATATCCACCCCCCCTTCACATATGAGAGAATACATTTGACTCGTGACTTTCTGAGTTTAGCTTATTTAATATGTTCTGGATCTTTATTCCTTCTTCCTACACAAGGTCATAGAGAAAATCATGGCTTGTGTAATGGCCAATCATAGTAGTTTCTTGTTCTTAATTTGTTCTTATTTGACAATGTGACCTAACAATTCTGCAGAGAATGAACATAATCTATTAGGGGAGATTTAACTGGATTTTGAGATGGGGCAAATATATTTCATTCATAAGATACACAATCCCTGTAGCCTATAATACAGATGATAGTTGTGGGGAGTATTTTGCTCTTTAAGGGTTGGAGACATTGCTGATTGTCAGAAGCAATGGGGTGCTATTGGAAGGAAGTGAGTAGAAGCCAGAGATGATTCTAGACATTCTATGATGCACAGGACAGTCCCCCAAATCAAACGTCATCCAACCCCAAATGTCAGTACTGCTGAAGTTATGAAACCCTGGATTATAGTATGTACAAGAGACCAGGGAAGATTGCATAATTACTTCTCACTTCGATAGAAGTTTATCTCAATTCTCTGAAATCATCACTAACACCTCTAATGATTTGGCTGACTCTAATGGTTCAACTTCTGCTTGTGGGCTTTTACTCATCTCTACCTTAAAGTTCAGTGATTGCTCACTACATATGCTAATTGATTATCCTTAACCATGTACAACTCAGCTGGTTCCCATGACTTGAGGGCCATTGTTTATTGTGTACACATGAATGCTTCACTTTCATTTGGGAATTATTATCAATATGTGTGATGGTGGCAGTGATGAGAAAGGAGGAAATGACAGGAAAGAAAAATCATAAATGGAGTAGAAGTGACACTTGAAATTTTTTATGAGAGAGAACACAGATGAATTAACATATTCTACTTTGGATGTGAAACATGTTAGCTTTATTTAGCTGTTTCCTTCCTTTCCTTATTTCTATAGTTAGTAGCTAGAGGGAGTAAATTCTTAGAATTGCAAGAAATAAAAAATTGATATTTATATTGTTATGATGAGAAGTGGTGTTGGGCTGTAGGGTTAGGATGGAAGGGAGTCAAGAGAGAGAGAGAGTCTTGAGAAGAAATACCTCAAAAATTAAAGAATAAATTAAGATTAAATTTAAAAATAAAATATGCTTAAAAACATAACTCAAGTTTTGGCATTGTTTCCTTTTTTCCCATTTAACTAAAAAGAAAAATGAGGAAATTTCAGATGAGCTCTGGATATGTGGACCTTCTAGAGCCATACTGAACGCAGCCACATTAAGTGCTGATTTTTACTGCTGGGAGACAGGTTCTGAGGAATTGCTAAGCAGATAATATGAGCTGGAGAAATTAATTCATCAGGCGAGTATGAATAAAAGAAGAAATGTTGCAAATGAATGACAGAAGAAAAATTGGGTATGGATTTGTCATTTATAGGTAAGTGCCACCTCACAAACTGGGTGTACTCTGAAAATTCATCTGTCTACTGGAAACAGCCCAAGGAGAGTGGAAAGAAATAAAAGCAGTTGGTTGATTGCCAGGTAGAACCTTCAAAAATTCACAATTCAATGCTCTCATTTTAAATAATTTGAAAAAGCTAGCTCAGAAAATTGATCATCTTGCCCAAGATTATTCTGAGAGTTAGGAATGGAGGTTACTCTTGGGATTCCCTGGGTAGTCCACTAATCATGCTGTGCTATTCCTAAGCAGAAGGACAGTAAAAATAAAGACACAATGATGGTGTGGTGCAAAGTGGGTAGAGGCTGACTGGGAGGCAAGAGGGAGAAGAGGAAGTGAAGATGAAAGGAAAGGAATAGACCTAGAGTAAGGGGCAGAAAGGGCACAGCCTGGGCTGCGTCCCATGGGGCCTATCAGAAACAATGTAAACGCACACAGAGTGGGGTTTCCAATTCTGGTACCTTTTGTTGCCCAGAGATGTGGTGTACAAGGAAAGAAACAGCAGATGGAGTCTGTATGCTTTTCTCAAAAGTGTTACCAATTTTCACAACATCACTTCTGTGTTTTCAGCCCACATGAGTTCATTAATGTGACAAATATTTACTATTCCTTATTTTGTGCTAGGAGACTGATAAAAAGAAAATAAATATGATAATTTCTAATCATGTTAAGTGCTATGAAGAAAATAAGAGTACTGTGATCACAACTGGAAGCTCACCTTTAAACTGAGTGGTCAGGAAAAGCCTCTTTGATGAGATGACATTTGGGCTAAGACTTCAAAGACAAGAGGCTGCTACACGAAGAAGGAGAACAAGTCTGGTGAGAGAGTACAGCACAACACAGGTCCCTGGGCAGGATCAAACCCGACAGATCTAAGGAACACACATGAGGCCAGAGTGTGCAACTCCATGAACAGGAGGGACGGATGAAATGAGTCAGCAGTGAGCTGCTCACATCAGCTTGATGCTAGTGTTCACTCATCAAATTTTTATTAAGTACCTGATATGTGTAGGTCATTGCTAAGAATACAAAATGAAACGGAGTAACTTCTAGATTTAATATTCTGTGCCCAGAAAGGAACTTAATTAATAATTTTGTAAGGATACCTTTATACCCCCAAACAATTCTTCCACAGGTTAGAAAGTGATCCACTCCAGACAAAACCACAATGCAGACTATGTTCTTCAGCAAGGATGGGGCTTTCTGGGAGAAATCATGTCAACATACCTAGGCGCCTACCAGAGCCAGATTAATCCGATGAAAGGACACATCTAAAGCCTATAAGGTCAGACACCCGGCCATCTGCTCCCCTAAATAGGGAGGTCAGGCCTCCCCAGAGGTGAGTCACTTAGACCACCTCTCCCCAGCAGGCGAGGCTTCTCGGTGTGGTGAGTGGGGCAGGGCCGCAGGAATGCCCCGGTCTAAATCTGTCACACACTTAGAAACCCCAGACAGGGGAGCCCCGAAGACCAGGGTTCTGATTAGCACTTGATTCACCAGGCAGGCAAGGAAAGGCAGCGGCTGCTGGTAACAGGCCCCTCAAAATCGTCCCAGGGGAAAAGGCCAGGGGGGTATTTGGAGACCCCCAACCGCGGAGCTGCTTTCCGGACGCGCGGCGGCCGCGGACTCCGTACAGCTCCGCCACCGCCTCCCGGAGCGCGGGCTACGTCTCGGACTGCGCGTGCGCGCTGGTCTCTACGCTGCAGCCGCGGAGCGGTCTCCCGGGCTCCTCCCCCGCCGCCAGAAAGCCGCCGCGGTCGGCTGGGACAAGTGGAACGCGGCCTCCGGGAATCCGACTACAAGTCCCAGGGTGCGCGTGGCGGGGCGCGCATTCCGCCCGCCGGCTGCGCACGGGGGCGGGGACCGGCCAAGCGAGACCATTTCCCGACAAAGCTGCGGGCGCTTTTGCCCTGCTCGCGCCGGGAAGTTCCGGGGCGGCTGAGCGGAAAGCCTTGCCCTCCATGCCACATCCCTAGCGCGTCGAGTCTCCCGGGCCGTCCCGGATGACAGTCATTGTCATTGTTGTTTATACTGCGAGCACTTACTCCCTCCCGAGCGCCTCTGCCCCCGCCCGCTCGCCCTACCTGCTCCTCCCTCCCGTTGTAATGTGCCATTAGTGAGCCTGCGACCACATTGCCAAGGGTGCTAGAGTTCGCATTCAGCCACCATGGGGAATGGGATGAACAAGGTAAAGTGTCTTTACGTCGTCGTTTGTGCTGGTTTTACCTCGACTTTTCAGCCTCCCTTCCCGCGGGCGTTTGGGTCGCCGGGTCCGCGCCAAGGTAAAGCGCTGGCCACCTGCCTCTCGGGACCCGCGACGTTAACAGCAGACGCACCTTTCCCGTGGCGGGCAGAGGGAGGGCGTGGTCGGGGACGCGATCGCCGTCGGCGTTTCAGGGGTGTTCCCCCACCCCATCCCTGGCCGGCTTCCGGGTAAGCAGTTCCCCACCGCCTGCCGCGCCAGCCGGCTCGTTTTGTGGCTGAAACACGCTGTGCCCTTTAAAAGCGTTGATACTTGTTCTGAGATCTCAGCTGAGCTCCGAATGCATGTGGTTTCTGTTTCTCCCCTCCCCTCCGCTCCGAAATTGGGCTCTTGAAGCTTCACCACCCGCATCATTCGTAAACTGGTGTACATGGGTGTCTTTTGTAATTTCCTCTTTTCTCCCCAGATTTTTTTTTATTGTGTACAGATAAGTTTTTTCTTTTCTTTTTTTCTTTCCCTGATCGACAGAGAAGTCGATAGAGGCCTAAGAACTGAGCTGGTTTTAAATAACGGGCTGACAAAACAGATTTATAGTTATCTATCCCTAAGTGAAGTGGCTTCTGCTACAAGGGCAACCTGTTGGCTGGCTGCTTGTGCTGATTGTTCCTTCTAGAAAGTCTTTGTTGCTTTCTCTGTCCAAGTCCTCACCAGTTTCCTCACAACCCCCTTTCTAAGTTGTGGGAATATCTGTATCTTTCCTGTCCTCCGAAGGTGCCAGATTCCAGCTCCTGCATGGAGAGTTGCCTGGGTATATTCATGTCAACCTCAAGGTTAAACATTTTGTGATGTGGTACTTGATAATTTAAAGAAAATTATCACAAGACTTTAAAAAACCCTCAACAAGGACAAGTACGTTTTTACAGGTCTTTGAAATGATCCTGGTAAAATTAGTGTCTGACCTACTTTTTCTTCCTTTGTTGTGTTCCACTCACCCACATCTCCACAGACATTCAGCTTCCATATTTGGTGGGTACAAAAGTGTGCTTCTTGCTTGCTTTATTTCTTTTCTCTCTTCTATTTATCTTAGCATTGGGGTCAACAGTGATTTGGTTCTTTCCTTGGTAATGTGGAAGTGGAGATTCAAGACAGGGAAGGAAAAGTATAGCCTATGGAATCCTATGTTCCTACCTGACTCTTTTCACCTGCCTTCATCCCATCTATTGTGTCCTGGAGATCCAATTTGTGAAAGAACTGCATTTCATTCACTGAGATATTTTGGTGACCAGAATTTGTTATTCACACTTCTTATTTATTTGGCAAGTGATCAAGTTTGGAAACAGACTCCTCCTGTCTTGGATAAATACTTGCATTGTGTTTCCATTAGCACCCGAATCCATGAGCACCATGAGCTTTCTGCTTTTAAAATTAAAACAATAGAGATGTTCATCACATATTTGAGGAGTCCATTTAGCTTCCCATTAATTGTGGTGCTGCCTCAGCTTTCTGTAGGTCATTTCTAGAGTTTTTCCCACTCAAGTTGTTCCCTCTCAACATCTTTTGGTATTTAATTTGTAGTATTTTATATTATAATTCACTTATTTAGAAATACAGTGATTACCTAAGAGATCAAAACTAATTCCATACCTTTCAGCAATATTCATGTTTTTGTACCTTTCAAAGTGAGTAATACATTTCTTCTCTATAATTATTTTGTATTACAGAGACACCATCTCCAATATAGAAATGGAGAAACATATAGAGAGAGATTTACAGACTTTATTAATAAACACGTATTGATGATGTACTTACTAGGCACCAGGTGTTGTGCCAGTTGGGAGGAGTCTTGTGCAAATGGCAGAGACAAAGGTCATTCCTGGAACCTTTAATATAGACCAGCACTTGCACAATAGAAATACAACGTGAGCTGTGTAATTTAAAATTTTTTAATAGCCACATTAAAAAAGTAAAATGAAATAGATGAAATTAATTTTTCTAACATATTTTATTTAACTGAATATATTAAAATATTGTCATTTCAATATGTAACCAATATATAACATTATACACAGAATATTTTACATATTTTCCTACAAAGTCTTTTAACATCTGCTATATTTTGTACTGAAATATCTCATTGGCGACTAGCCACATTTTAAGTGCTCAGTGGCTACTCTCTTGTACAACACAGGTTGCTGGGTGTATGTAAGTGTGTGCAGAGAGAAAGAGAGAACACATAAAAGGTAGGGGACTGTCAGTTCCAGATAGGCAGTTTCAGGAGAGTGGGGAAAGTGGATGTTTTTACAGAAACCTAAACAGGGTTTTCAGTCCAGGAAAGGATCCTCCAGGTGAACATACTTAACCTGAGCTTAGAAAAAATTACCCAATATTACAAGGTTAATTAGTGGCAAAGTAAATTGTTGGAAGCCAACGATTAAAAGACTTAACTAGAACTTTTCCACCTATCACTTTGTAACTTGTAATGGGACTTCCTGTTTTCCCCAAATGTAAAAAACAAAAGAACAATTGATTTTTAGAATCAATGAAAGGTGCTAACCATAGAAAAATGCTTTTTTAAGAACATGTGTAAATAAAAGAATTAAAAGCATAAGTTGGAGTGTGTGTATGCTGAGGTTCCTGGGACAAAATTTCTTCTTATCTCATACAGATTGGTCATCCTTGGCTAAAGAAGGTTTATTAAACAACACAGATTTGACTGACAGCCCTGAGGATAGCAGTTCTTATGTATGTTTCATGTCCCAATGGTGGATTTCCATCAATATGTCCCAGCCTCCTGTGGACTATTCAGAGAATGTGAGGGAAATGGTCTTCTATATTCTGGCCAATTAAAGATAACAAGGAAATAAAGATAGGCAACATAGCAGTTTGGTATATTGTGTTTTGAATCTCATGTCATGTGCCTGTACTGTATAAAATCTAAGTCTCACAGGAACCTATGAGGTCAGGTCATCTTATCCCGTTTGTACAGATTGGGAAATAGAGACTAAGAATAAAATGACTAAAGTAGAATGACTAAGTCCTAATGCAAGGTAGTGGTAGAACCGGGTTTGGTCCTGAGTTTCCACTGATTTCAAAGACAGTACAAGTCTTTCCTTTGAGCTACACCACCAGTTCATCCCAAGTAAATTCTGAAGTTCCTAAAAAATAACCTGAAAAGATTCCCATAGTTTCAAATTAATTACAAGACAGGCAAAGTCTCTTCCTCTCTTCCTTCATGTTTGACTTTGATGAAAGGGTGTAAAAGTCTCTAGTAAGACTAGTGTTAAATAGGCTGTGTCATGTTTCTGCAAATGTCATGTTTCTGTGGAGACTTTGAAAACTCTTACTTAATGTTATCTCAAGAGTCTGAACCCCCCCACATCTTTTGAGGGAGGTCTTGCATGCTAAACTATCCTGTCATTTCATTAGTCTTTAAGTACTACAATACTTAAATTAAAAGCAAAACAAAGTTAAAAAACTGGCCTCTGTAGATAAGCATTACATGGGAGAAACCAGGTGCTTCTTATGTGCATACCTTTGTCTCAATCAGCCTAAATAATGAACTAAAGTGGGTGAAAGCCTTGTCCTCCTAGGGCAGGACGTGAGGACCCTGTGGCTCTACAGCTTGTTCTCCACTGACTGCCAGGGTTATTTTAGCTCATCAGACATTGAGCTGCCTGATTTGGTGGCTTTTTCCTTCTTCCCTGTCCTGTGTTCTCTGAAAGTGTCCTACCTGGTGGGAATGGATGTCCTGGTATTTTTAAAAAATCAGTTCTTTTTAGTTATACATGACAATAGGATTAGTAGGATTATACAAGCATGGAATATAATTTGTTCTGATTCAGTCCCCAGTGCTTCCACTCCCTTCCTCTCACCCCCTTTTCCCTTTTCTCTATTCTACTGTCTTTTCTGCTTACACATTTTTTTAGTGTCTTGTGGATGTACATGATAGTGATATTCACTGTGGTATGTTTATATATGTACATAGGAAAGTTAGGTCAGATTCATTCTTTCCCTATCCCATCCCTCATTCCTCCTCCCTTTCCTCCATCCCCTTTGTCTACTCCATTGATCTTCTATTCTTTTTTGTTTCCTTTGGTCCTAGTATTTCATAGGAAGCTTGCTCATGGTGATGGGTGGCCAATAGTGCAATTGGTGCATAATTTTCCCTGGAAAAACCCACTTAGAGGGGCAGAGCTATCAAAAAGCCTGATCTGAGACATCTCTCCATTCTGCTGATTCATGTGATCTTGAACAAGTCACTAATGTTTCTGAGGTTCACTTTCTTTTCCCTCCTGAGTTCATAGATGTTTACAACTAAAAGGCCTCAGTGGTCAGCTTAATCTAGTCTCCTTATTTTCTGTAAAAGGAATGTAATGTTACCTTTCCCAATTTCTACTCAGGTTCTTGGGAGAACCAAATGAAAATTTATTAGATGCCATTTTTACAAACTGTAAAGTGAAAAATATGCCCTGTTGTTGGTTTTTTTGGATTTGTCCTATCAGTGGTCACAGTGCTGGCATCAGGCCTTCGATATGATGGACACCTGTTTTAGAATGGCTCTTTCCACTTTAGGAAGGGAGTATAGTTAAAAAAGGACTGTAGTTCAAGGGGAATGGGTACCCCCAGGAATAGAGAAGGATTCCTCAACAACTGTATTGTTTATCTTTTGGGCTGGATAATTATTTGTTGTGGGGCCTACCTTGTGCATTATAAAAAGTCTAGCAACATCCCAGACCTCCATCTAATAGATGACACTCACATCCTCCCCCTGCAACCACAAATGACTCCAGACATTGACAGATGTCCCTGGAGGATAAACTTGTCCCAAGTTGACAATGACTAGTCTAGTGTTCTCTGTTTGAGAATCTCCTGAGGCCTGTGTGATCTGGAACTGGATGGTCATTAAAAGGTAGACTAGGGCTTTAAAGTTTGAGGAGCATTGGTTTTTGTATGGGGGTGTGGCTAGAAGGTCTAGTGTCTTTGTGTAACTTAATGCTGCTGTTTCCGTCTGGCAGCAACTAACTTGGCTGCCTTCATAATTCATTCATCTATCCATTCACCTATTCGTCAAATTGTGAACACCTGCTGTTGTCAAGGCACTGCACAAGATCCTGTAGTGGGAAATAAATATGAAAGACATTAAGACTTTGGTGCCCAAGTTCTAGGCAGCTTACAGAAGAGCCCCTCTGCTGGAGGTAAACACACAGCCACCGCTCAGAACTGATGGACCTCAGTCCTCTCTCCTGTACACCTCCCCCCTGAACACTATCTCTTTTAATGTTATATTTTTATTTCACATTAACAGAACTGATATTTGAAGCAATGCTGTAAGGACACACAAGGGTATTCTCAGATTCTTCCCTTTGTAAAAGCATACTGGTTTCCATGCCAAATGGCATTAAGAAAGTCTCTGTGACATTTAACTCTTCAGGGAATCCACCAAAGTTTCCCCCCATCATCCCTGGCTTTGAAACCCAGAAGGTCTTTTCTGACCTAGGAAGAATTAAGATTCCACTCCCAACCTGTTCTCATGTCCTTTTGCTGGCTGTTTGACCGGGAATTTATCTCTTAATTTGTTTGGGTGGGGTTGTTAAATTCCACAGCATCCTGAAGTACTAAGAGAAATGTTTAAAAATAAATTCAAAATATTTCCTGCCTTAGAAGCAGTATTCTTTTGGACGTAAGTATGATTTTTGTGACTAAGGATTTGAATTTTTGTGTTTCTTTATGGCCAGTATTAGTACAGTGTAATGTGGGTGTGAAGGCTCTTGATCAAGATTAACCATCCATACAAAACACCAGGATAAGAAACTAGATGTTATGGTTTAGATAGGAGCAGAAAATCTCAGAGATGAGATTATTGGATTATGAGAGCTGGAACCTAATCAATGAATGGATTGATCCACTGATATGAATTGGCTGGGTAGTGATTATAGGCAGGTAGGGTGTGGCTGGAAGAGGTAGGTCACTACAGGTTTTCCTTTGGGGTTTATATTTTGCCCCTGGTGAATGGAGCTCTCTCTACCTTCTATCTGTCATCCTGTCATACTGCCCTTCACCATGCTGTTCTGCCTCATCTTGGGCCCAGAGTTATAGAGTAGGCTGACCAGGACTGAACCTTTGAAACAGTGAACCAAAATAAATGTTTCTTCCTAAAGAAATAAAAAACTAGCCACCCACCACCACCAGGAATCTTCAGTGTGATTTCACAGTACTTCTGCAGGAGGATCTTGCTTTCATTACCTATGCCCAAGTAGCCTTACAACAGAAAACAGAAATCTTTTTGACGAGCAGAATGAAGACAGCCTGTTCTCTTCGGTGTTTTTTATCACCATTTATTCACTTCTTAATATGCCAGATGCTAGGGCAAGTTTTAGGAGATGCATCAGAGAATAAGACATATGTACCCTGCTGTGGTTTGAATATGGTTTGTCTTCACCAGAAGTCATGTTGAGTCTTGGTCTCCAATATAATGCTGTTGAGAGGTGCTGAAACCTTTCAGAGGCATTTGGAAGAGTGATGATTTCACTCTTGCTCTGTTCTTCTTGCTTCTAGCTTGCATTCACATTCTCTGTGCATTGACTGGTCAGTGTTGACCAGTCATCCTAAATGAGCACTCCCCTCATCCTCAGTCACCTCTATAAGCCACCTTTCTGAACAAAAATCCTTTCATTTACTTCATTTCTTTTTTTTTTTTTAATTTTTATTCTTGTTTTATTTAGGCTTACATGTTGACAGTGTAAATTGACTCATTGTACATAGATAGAGGATAACATATCAATTCTCTAGTTGTAAGTTGTATAGAATCACATCATATATGCAGTGATACATAAAATTAGGGTTATTATGACCATCATATTCCATCACCCTTGCTGTCCCCATGCTCCCTCCCCCCTTAGGCCCCTGTGAACAGAGATCCACCTTTGTTCCCATGTCCTTTCCCACATTATGGATCAGCATCCACTTATCAATGAGTACATTCGGCATTTGGTTTTCTGAGATTGGCTTACTTCACTTAGCATGATATTCTCCAACTCCATCCATTTACCTGCAAATGCCATAATTTTATTTTCTCTTATTGCTGAGTAATATTCCATTG
>PVHX01009128.1:0-78416 GCA_004024805.1 Geosciurus inauris
TTTTGTGCATGGTGAGAGATAGGGGTTTAGTTTTATTTTGCTGCATATGGATTTCCAGTTTTCCCAGCACCATTTGTTGAAGAGGCTGTCTTTTCTCCAGTGTATGTGTTTGGCTCCTTTATCTAGTATAAGGTAACTGTATGTAAGTGGGTTTGTCTCTGTGTCTTCTATTCTATACCATTGGTCTACATGTCTATTTCGATGCCAGTACCATGCCATTTTTATTACTATAGCTTTGTAGTATAATCTGAAGTCAGGTATTGTGATGCCTCCTGCTTCACTCTTCTTGCTAAGGATTGCTTTGGCTCTTCTGGGTCTCTTATTCTTCCAAATGAATTTCATGATTGCCTTTTCTATTTCTATAAGGAGTGACATTGGGATTCTAATTGGTATTGCATTGAATCTAGATATCGCTTTGGGAAGTATGGCCATTTTGATAATATTGATTCTACCTATCCAGGAGCATGGGAGATTATTCTACTTCTTAGGTCTTCTTCAATTTCTTTCTTCAGTGTCTTGTAGTCTGCTACTTTGAAATTACTTTTAAATATACAACTGTTTTTGCTTTTGTAAAAAACCGTCAAAATATGAAACATGTCCCTTCCTCCTGCCAAATGTACCCATATCTTTCTGTTTATGGAAAAATCAATATAACTGATCAGTACTTGAGTCAATTTTATTTTCATACTACAGACTGTTTTGTAAGTTAGGATATAAGGCTGGATTTGCTGGATACTTCTGCAGAGATCCTGGGACTGTTTCCAAGGCTCTGAGTCTGGGTTCCCACCCTTTGGGAGGAAGGACGGTGTCCTCAGACCCTGGATGGTGGCTGGGGCCAGATGATAGTGGATCCTTTGGCCCAGGATCCTGTTCAGAGCAGCTGTCAGAGAGCTCAGTGGGAGGGGCTGAGCCTGGGTCTATCTGGACAGCTTATGGCACTAGCATAGATCCTTTAGCCTGACTCTCTCCAGAACTGTAGTTTTGTCATGGCTTCTCTGACTTGCCTTTGGTCACAGCAAAAGGACTGTCCTGGTGTTCATGGGGCTAGTGGGATGGATGGAAGGTTTGTATGAAGTCTTGGGAAAACTTAAGGTGTAACAGTCTATGGTAAAACCAGGATTTCCTGCACTTTCCTGCCTGGCCACTTGTCACATGGGCTCCCTCAGCTTCCAACAGCCCAGGCTTGCTCACGGTGAATGCTCAGTGCCATTGGCGATGAGGTATTTAAAGAGCACCTAATGAATAACCAGCACTGTGAAAAATATAAGAGGAATGCGAGTTACGTTCCAGTTCTCCAACCAAGGATTTATACTTAGTTTTCGGGCATCTGTAAATGTTACTTAGCAACTGCTAATTTTTAAACAGGGAGAATGAGTCCTGAACTAACATAAATATTACGACTTAACTTTGATTTTTCAGTCCTTGAAACAAAATTTCTTAATTTATTATGATATGATGATAATATTCATATTTTATATTTATTATGATGATAATATTTACATCTGACTTAGTTCAGAAAGAGATGGATAATGGTACTAAAAAGAGGTAAAGTTTCAAAAACAACTGTAGATAGAGACAAATGATTTATCTACAGTATTCAAGTTAGAGGAGCATAATGTGTTTCTTCCAGAGTAAGTCTGGATTCCAGTAGGTACCGTGGTGAAGCGGCGCTTTGACTGAGGTCCTGAATGTTTCAATGTCAAGGCTATGCTGAAGGAACCAAGCTAGGAGGTCTGCCAGGGTCTGTCTTTTTGGAGAGATCCATTCCCCCTTCTTCCTGAGGCAGTGGATGAATTAAACAAGCAGAAAGCAGGAAGTAGAGAAAATAGTAAGTGTACATGTCTATTTTGAGGGTCTTGACACATGATAGCATTGATTAAAAACTAGTTTGTCCCTAAGATTCCTCTTGTAGGTAGAATTGATCTCACAGGCTGTAGTCTGAGCACTAAGTTAAGAGTCAGACAATCTCTGTCTCTTCTGTGGGCAAGTTACTTACCTGTGTTCCTAAACCAGATTAGTGGTTCTTAATTCTTGTTTTTTTAAGGTGGTAGATGGGGCCTCAAGACTATGAATATCTGGGATAAGATACAGACATTTATCTTAGAAAATGCTGTTAACATAACACATTGTATATAATGTCAAGAGCTCCACATCCCTTTGGATGGCCCCCTAAGGACTTAAGAGTCCTTCCTGCTCCAGAACCCTATGGAAGGTAGTAAATATCCTAAGATCTCATTTTATTAAAACATATAAGCTATTAAAATAGTAATTATTCAGTTAAAAATATTGTTATTCAAAATGTTGTTTAGCTTTCTAAAATGTTTTGTTATATGAAATGCAAGGTGTTCAAGGAAAAGTTTAAAAATATAATAGGCAAAGAAATATGTGAATTATGAGTAATATATCCTCCTGTATTAAAATTATTGAACCGTAAACTGGAAGGATTAGTATGGTTCAAGGATATGTTGGTTTTTTATGGCTACATAGCAAATTACCTCAAATTTTAATGCTTCAAAAATATGTTATTTTAGAAATTGATCTCAGCTTTTGAGAGTCAAGAACTCAGGAGTAACTTATCTGGGTTATTTTGGCTCAGGGTCTCTCATGAGATTTTAGTCAAGATGTTGCACAGGGCTGCAGTTCGTCTGAAGGCTTGACTGGCACTTGAGCATTCATTTCCACAATGTTCTGTGCTTGTTGTTAGAACTCAGTTCCTCATTGGCCATTGGTAGGAGTTCCTGGCCACATGGGCCTCTCCAGAAGGCTACTTGAGTACCTTCATTGCATAGAATATGGTTTTCCTCAGGGGATCCACGTGAGAGAGAGGGAGCCCAAAGAGGAATCTGAAATGACTTTTAAGACTCAGACTTCGAAATAACATACCCCTGGTTCTTCCATATGCTTCTCTTCACCACAAAGGAGTCACCAAGTCCAGCTCACACTAAATGAGAGGGAATTTAAATTTTATCTCTTGAAGGGAGGAGAATCAAATAATTTGTGGACAGATTTATAAACCACCACAAAGGATCTCTAGAACATCAAGTCTTCTTTCTACTGATAAAAAAAAAAATCACCCTCAGTGATAGGAAGTGACTTGTCCAAAGCAGCAGAAAGTAAATGACAAAGGTTAAAATTATTATCCAAGTTGCCTGACTTCTAGGTTATTAATTTTTTTAAAAGAATTGATATGAATCCAGCTACTGAAGTTTGATTTTTGATGCAAAAGATACAAACAAATAAACAAAAGGGTAAAATTAAATGCTACTTCTTACCAGAAAAAGACTGATAAATTTGTCCACATGAAAAAAAAATTGAAAATTTGGAAAGAACAGGTATTTTTTAAAGCTTTGTTGTTTATTACATCTTATTATGCAGTCCATAAAGAGGCCTCAACAAAATGCAATTGTTTGGAATGTAAACATCTCTCACCAAATCAATGGTGGTGAATTTTGAGGCCAACCTTCACAGCCTATTTAATCTATTTAATTTGACTATTTCCTTTGGGGACAAAGAAACTTTCTCATTTTCCCTTGTGTTAGTTTAGTCCAAATGGAGAAAGTCCTTGGTGAGACAGAGAAAAGAAACAGAGGCTGTGTTAAATGCACTGAAGTTGTCCTCTGAGACCTGGTCCATCTCAGCAAGAGGAAGACTTTTTGGTCTTAATCATGGTTCCACTCAGAAGAGTGTGAGGAACATAAAAAACTGTAATGTCCAAACATTGCCCTTACAGGATGGAGTAAGGAACAAAGAATATCAGGTTCCCAACAACTTCTAAGCTTTCCCCTAGAGGGAACAGGACCGTAAAGATTAGGTAGAGAGGGCCATGGAGAAGAAGCAAGGAGGGAAGATGCCCTTGGACTCTATTCAAGATGGAAACTCAATTACAAAGGAAAAGAAATGTTTGGAAACTGGAATCTCTGAGTATTTCTGATCAGCTATCAGCAAGGTTATTTTCTTTCTTATAGGAGCTGGACCTGAGCTCTTCTAGATGCAATGTGGGCAGAACTGAATTTAAACTTAACTGATCAAATTTTATACCCTACCACCATGTGGTTAGTGCTAAAACCAAGACACCTAGAATTTGTAGGACAGAATACTAGGAGAGAACTAGAGAGGGGGGAGGGGAAGAGAGAAACCTAGAGATCTGTGGAGGATCTCCTCAAGTATTCAGCAGAGTGTTGATTGGCACATACATAGAAGGAACTACTCAAGTCTGAGGAAAGAACCATTAGTGAGGATTACAGGGAATTGTGCCTAATGCTCACACAGGGCTGGCAATAGTGCCTGTTTCTACTACCAGACTGGTTAACCTCATAATTCATAGGGCAATGTGGAAAGTACTCAGGAGGGTTTTTGCTTTAATAATGAGAAAATATTAGTGATAAACATAGCTCTGTTTTCACCTAACAAATCTTAAAAGCAAGAAAAAAAAAAGGATGAAATTATTTCCAAGTAACTTTAACTGCATCCCAGAAAAAAGCACAAAGATATTTATAGGGATACAAAAAAAGATGAAATTGGCAATATTTGGCATCAAATCAAAATTCCTGACCTGCAAGAAAATATGACCCACAGTGAGAAGAAAAATCAACCAACTGAAATGGATCCAGAAGAGACACAAGTATTAAAATTTACAGATAAGGACATTAAAATAGCTATTTTAACTATGTTCCAAAAATTTAAAAAGTTAAGTACAAAGATTTTTAAAAATCTAAAAAGAACTTTTAGAAATAAAAACATCATGTCTGAGATAAAAAATATACATAACAGAATTAGCAACAGATGAGGAATTGCAGAAACAAAGATTTCTGAACTTGAAGACATGACAATAGAAATTACAAAAAATAAAATAGAAAAATAATTTAAAAAATAAAAACAGCATTGGTGAACAGTGGAGCAATTTCAAGAGGTCTTAATACATGTAACTGGAGTCCTTAGAGGGGAGGACAAATAAAGGGGGATAGAAAAGTATTCAAAGAATTAGCGACTGATACATTTCTAAACTTGATGAAAATTGTAAACTAACAGATCCAAGAAGTTCCAACCACAAAAAAGGTAAAGAAAACCACATCAAAGGGCATTAAACCAAATTTCTCAAAACCAGTAATAAAGGCAGGGTACAGTAATACATACCTGTAATCCCAGTGACTCTGGAGGCTGAGACAGGAGAATCACAAGTTCAAAGGTAGCCTCAGCAACTTAGGCCCTAAGCAACTTAATGAGACCCTATCTCAAAATAAAATACAAAAAGAGCCTAGGGATGTGGCTCACTGGTTAAGCATCCCTGGGTTCAATCCCTTATACCAAACAAACAAACAAACAGTGATAAAAGGAAAACCTTGAAGACAACCTAAGGAGGGTGGGGACAAGTTAGTACAGAGAAGCAAAGATAAATAAAGATAAATAAATTAATAAAGATAAATAAAGACGGCAGAATTCTCAATAGAAACAAGGTCAGTGGGAAGACAATAGAATAAAATCTTTAAAGTACTAAAATAAAGTAAATTCTACACCCAGTGAAAATACCTTTCAAAAACATAGGCAAAATAAAGATTTCCAGACACACAAAAACTGTATTTTTCACCAGAAGACTCACATTAAAAGAAATGTTAAAGGAAGTCTTTCACACAAAGGAAAATAACACCAGGTGGAAACAGGTATTTTTAAGAAGGAATGAAGGGTACCCTCTGGGAACTAGTTAGTAAATATGTTTAAAACTTTTTCGTTTTTGCCATACTGGTGATTGAACCCGGGAGCACTCTACCCTTAAGCTACATCCCCAGCCCTTTTCATTTTTTATTTTGAGACAGGGTCTTTTCAAGTTGCCCAAGCTGGCTTGGAACTTGCCATCCTCCTGCCTCAGCTTCCCAAGTAGCTGAGATTATAGATGTACCATTGCACCAGCCAAAATGTTTTTCTTATTACTTAACTATCTTCAAGATACATTTGACTGAACAAAAATAATAGCAGTTGGTGGTGGGGTTTATCATTTCTAGAGAAGTGAAATGTATGACAACAGTGCAAAGGTCAGGAGAAAAGAAATTGAAGTGAATGATTTTAAGATTCTTAGACTATAGGTGAAGTGGTATAATGTCATTTGAAGCTAGGCTAGGATAAGTTAAAGATGTGTACTATAAATCATAGTGCAACCCCTAAAATAACAAAATGAAGTGCTATAGCTATGTCAATAGAGGTCAATATAGGTCAGTAAAAATGAAACACAAAATCCTCAGTTTTCTTAAAGGAGGAAAAGATCAGATGAAACCAAGAAAAAAACAAATACCAAATTATTAGATTAAACCTGGCCATATGAGTAATAATGTTAAATGTAAATGGTCAAAACACCTCCAATTTACAGACAGAGATTTCAGATTACATGAAAGAGTAAAACATCTCTATGCTGCTTACAAAAAAAAAAAAAAAAGTGCACAAAGACCATGCCAATACTAGTCAAATGAAAACTGGACTTCTTGTGTTAATACAAGACAAAGTAGATTTCAGAATCAATTAACAGAAGTCTCTTTCTTTACACATTTACACACACACACCTTCATCTCTTCTCTGCAGAACACTGATTACTACAGCTCCAGTCCCTTTTGCTGTTGTTTAGACCCACCAAATGGAGACAGAGACAACCTTGGTGATGAAGTTCTTAAAATACCTTTCCCTGAGGTTAACAGGGAAGTCCTGTGAAAACCAGAGGATGGCATAAGGTTGTTTTTGAGTAACTTCCTCCTGCCTCTGCCATTTCTTCTCCCTTGGTTCTCCACAGATGTTTTACCAACTTGGGGTCTAGGATCCCTTAATCCAACTTTTCCTGCACATGCTTGTAAATAGGTCTTCCTTGTCCGGTTTCAAAACTCGGTACCTGAGCATTCTCACAAGGCCGTCTGTCCAAGAGACCAGCTGGACCCTCTAAGAAACACTTAGATCTGGAAGGGAACTTAGACTCATTGATTTAAAAAAAAAATATATATATATATATATATGCATATATATACACACATATATACATACATATATGTATATATTTTCTTTGAACAGAGGAGAAAGAGAAAACTGGCTCAAGTCTAGAAATTTTGTAAATGGTAGATGTGAGATTCACCCAGTCTTCCAGCTTCAAGGCCAGGCTCCTCTGGGCTCCTCACCCCTAGGCTCTTGCTGTCCACTCAGCATGACACGTGCAGTACTCCTGCTAACAGGGGACTTTGATGCGGCCCTACTTCTTACCTCACTGGAACTTGGAATTGTCTATAGGGATCTGGAATATTAGGTTTTTGACTTAGAAGTGTTGATTTCCTATATCTGAGCACCAGCTGTCTAGACCATGTGTGATGGATCCAAACAACATTCTGTTACGACCAGGGCATCTGTAAGCATTTGTTTTTCAGTGGAAAGCTATAGACACCGTCTTTAGCACACACTCTGGACAATCACATTCTAGTCCTGTTCATCCTCTTTGAGTTGTTTTGCAACTCTTTCTAGATGGAAGTTAACTGATAGAAAAATAAATTCTGTCCAGCCTGGTGATGATTTTAATTGACTTCTTTCCCACTGTGGAAAACCAGTTTTTCTTCATTTACTATTCATCTCAATATACCTTTGTTTCTTATAAGCTGTAGCTGTGCTGTTTTGACTTTTCCTTTGAACTGATTATAACATCTGCCTGGTTCTCTCATATCACATGAATAAATTATTTTAGCATATAACACATAAATCTTTATTTTTATATCCCAGTCATGATTTTTATCTTCTTCTGTTTTTTTTTTTTTTTTTTTTTTGTCCTGGGAGAGAACCCAGTAGGATTTTTTCCTACTGAGCTACATCCTCAGCCCTTTTTAATTTTGAGACAGGGTCTCTCTAAGTTGCCCAATCTGGCCTCAAACTTAGTGATCCTCAGACTCGCTAATTGTTGGAATCACAGGTATGTGTCACCATGTCTGGCTTCTGCACATTATCTTTTAACAGAAGAAGGAAATAAGTACAAATATCCAGACTAGAGGAGCACACACACACACACATTTAGAGGCAAACGTCCTCACACCTAGGTAGACCTGATCCTACTGAGCATTTCTAAAGGGCCAGCTGGGCTCAGAAATATGGCCCCTTTTCTACTTACAACTTTTGAAGAGAAAATATTGATTCATGGAATATGTTCAAGTTAGACTTAGAAAGTTAAACCATTTTCCAGTGAGATAACTTCACCACTAGAATCTGAGATTGCTCTTTATTCGTGACAGTCTAAGGAATTACCAGACTTACTGATTGCCAAAACAGCAAGATGTAAAATGGTACAGTAGCCTCTTGGTATCCACAGGAGGTTGGTTCCAGGCCCTTTATGGATATCAAACTCCACAGATACTTAGATCTCTTATTTAAAATGATGTAGTATTTGCATATAACTTACATACATCATCCCATATACTTTAAATTAACTCTATGTTACTTACAATAACTAGTGCATACCATATAGTTATTGTATAAATACTATATTATTGAGGGAATCATGGCAACTAGGGTCTGTGCATGTTTAGTGCCAATGCAATTTTGTTTTTTAAATATTCAGCCCAAGGTTGGTTAACTCCTTGGATGCAGAGTCCATGCATTCAGAGGGCTGACTATGGAATTGTGGTTTTAATTTGCATTTCCTTAATTACTACTGAGGCTTGGCTTTTTGTTCTTAATGACATTCTCTGAAAATGAACAATATACACAAAAATTTAATTTCTCTACTTTTTCCTAATGATTATTTTTACTCCTGAAGGGAAAGGAAGAAGAGTCACTCATTTTAGATAAAAAATTATTAACACTGGTGAGCACTTACTTTTGATAACTCCTCTCACTTTTACATTGCATCTCTCATCTTGGTCCTTTTGTATTTGCATTTGTACGTTGTTTGGGAAAGGTCAGTATCTTTAAAGATGCTTTTGACATTCTAACCTATAATGAAGGAGCTCTGTTTCCATTAATCCCTCCAATTTGAGTGCATATAAAACATCTGTACCTCTAAATGAAGATTTACACTGGCCTAAGTTAATCGTTTTTTTCCCCAAGGATTGTTGTATAGACTGAAACATTTTTATTTTCACATTTCTAAAATCTTTAAACAAACACCTTCTTTTAGAATGGATTATTCATTCTGGATAGTTTTTTTAATATTTATTTTTTAGTTGTAGGTGGACAGAATATCTTTATTTTATTTTTATGTGGTGCTGAGAACCGAACACAGTGCCTCACGCGTGCTAGGCGGGCACGCTACCATTGCGCCATAACCTCAGCCCCTATTCTGGATAGTTTTAAAGCTTTAGTATAACAATGTTGTCCCCACTCAGTACTTTCTACATTAAACTGGATTTTCATCTCCATTCATTTGTTCTTTAAATAAAACTTTATACTCTGTCTTAGATGTTGTGTTTACCCCATGTTGTGTGTTAGAGCTTTAACCCCAAGTTGGTGGTTTTGGGAGGTGGTAGAACCTTTAAGGGGGCAAGGGGATTGGCAGGAGGGCCTTGGATCTTCCTGGGGTCACTGCCCTTGGAAGAGAGTACTGGTCTCCTGAAGTGAGTTCTTAGAAGAGTGAGTTTTTATGAAAGCCCAAGACTGACCCCTGAGTCTCTCTGGCTCCATGTTTTGGGATATGAGCTCTTCTTCACACATAAGCTCCTGCCATTGTCCATGGCCATGAAATGACCCAGCCAAAGAGAACCCTTACCAGAGCTGAGCCAATGCCAGTGCCATGCCCTTGAACTTCCAAAGCTGTAAACTAAGTAAACTTCTTTCTTCATGAGTCACGTGCCTCAAGTGTTTTGCTATAGTAATGAAAAAGCTAATTCAATGTAGGACCTACTGATGTACCAAGCACCGGCTGAAGTGCTAAATGACAAGAATGAGCAGTGGAGACAATTTTCCCGCCCTCATGAAACTTAAATACTAGTGGGGGAGACAAAAACTAAACAAAAATATGAAGGACATCATTTTAGGTAGGGGTAAGTGCTGTGAAGAATAACAAACTGGGGTGGGAGAAGTCAATGAGTATATTTGGGAGTATTCTGACAGGAAGTCATAAGCAATCAGGACAGTAAGGGAATTCAAGTCATGCCATATGTGGAATTGCTGGAGGAACTCTTAAACAATCATGTGCAGACCACCTGCATCAGGTTCACCTGGAGGTTTCACAGAAGATGAAGATTCCTGAGCCACACAGGATTCTTTTGTCATAGAATCAGAGTCTCTGAGGTTGACCTCAGGAATCTATATTTTAATAAGCTCATATGGTGATCCAACTATAGTTTTAGAACCTCTGGCTTAGGGGAACATGATAATTGACTGCCATCAAGTGGAGGAGGGAGATGATCTGTTCAGTAAAGCCCAGAAGAAAGAACTGGGATGGAAGTTTAGAAGCTTCTGCAGGATGATTTTGGTCAGGTGTAGGGAGGACATGTAGTGATCAGACATCTGTAAACATGGGATGGGCTGTCTTGGGAGCCAAGGAGTAAATTCAATGGGAAGTTAGTTCAGAAGATTAAGAATGTTACCAAAGGATTTCTAGGTATTTTAGTTAGGCAATGGACCTGGTGACCCTTTGAGATTCCTTCTAACAAAGACGCTATGTTGACTTCTCCCTGGGCCCAAAGAATTGCTTCTGGGATTTTAAAGCTGATGTTTATCATTGATGCAATACTGTTATGGTAACAAATCTTGAGTCAGTGCTTTATTTTGAACAATAAATTGGGAGACTCCTCGTTTCCTAGATAGTCTGTTAGGGGCTCTAGAAGCTCACCTATGGTCTCTTCCACAGGATATTCTCAACATCCACCTAGAATCCTGGTTCTCAGCCTAGTCTCCCAGCCAGCAGCAGCACCACCATCTGGAAATTTGGGGGAAATGCAAATTCTCTCTCTCTCTCTCTCTCTCTGACCAGCCCCCTACTACATCAGAACCTGTGGGGTTGGACCTAGGAATCATTTTAACAAGGCCCCCAGGAGACTCTGGTGAGAAAGCTGGAGAACCACTGAGAGAAACAGAACCCTGGAAGTGAGGTGCCCAGTCTCCACTGAGGAAAGAAAATGGCTCCCTTGTCTCTGTCATCTTTTCTCTTTGTTAGACTCAAATGCCTCATTGGGTCTCTGGAACACATTATTTTCCCTTGGGAAAGGTCAATTGCTCAGAATCTACCCTGAAGAAATTCTCACACATGTTCAATATTTAGGATTTGTCATTGAGCATTGTTGACAATTGTATATAATTTCAGTGTCCACCAATAGAGGAATGGCTAAAAAAATATCATGGATTTCAATGAAGGAGTTGAGAGGAATATGTGAGAGCTATGGAGCAACATGGACTTGTATCTAACACACATTGTTAAATAGAAAAACAAGTTGCTAAATGGTACAAAAAATGTGATGCAAGATGAGCTAAAGATATAGAGCTTTCTCCCTCTCTTTCTCTAGCTCCATGTGTGTATATATTCTGAAAGTAAAACTACTGAAAGAGTTAACAGTGGCTACTTTAGAGAGGGGCAGTGATAGGGCAGAGGCTGGGAAATAAATTTAAGAACGTAGGGAAAAAATCAAAGTCTTTATATAATACTTAAAACTTTTAGAGGAAATGTATTCATATATTATTTTTATATTTAAAAATCAGTTTCAAACATTAGGTAAAAATTGTTATGGTTTAATTATAATGGGCCCAAATCCCAGCCAAAAGAATCACAGATTTAATAATTCAATCAATATCACTTGCATCTAAGCAGGACTATCCCCTATCATGTGGCAGAGAGCCTTAACCATTTTCCCATTTTAAATATTCATTGAGGGATTCGCAGTCTCTATCAATGACTACCCAGACTGTCTATTCAGAAACCACAAATATTGGACAATTATCTGAATAATTCAATCAATATAAATGATTTTCTCTTGTGTAGAAAATGGAAGTAGCAGAGCTATTTTGGCCTGGAAAATTTGATAATTATACCCAATTGCCCATTTCCTTTCTTGTATTTAAAATTCCAGATTTAGTTTATTAAGTTCTTATATTTACCATAAGTCTTTTTATTTTCATTTTTTCCCTTCATGTTTGGCCTTGAGTAAAGAGACAACAGCTGGCCACCATCTGCTGCCAGGGAGGAAAAAAGCTGCTATATTCATTATACCCTTTGGAAGACTCCTAAATCTGGGCCCTGGGATAAGAAGTCACATCAATCTGTGCTATTAGATTGCAGAAGTCTTGAGATTTTAAACTCCTGATACACTATGACTAGCTATAGCATTCTGTATACAATAGGCATTTAATAAATGTTTCTGTTGCTGTTGCATTATAAGCTTAATAAGAGGTCTTCTAAAGGGAAGAAAACCACAGTGACACTGGGAATTGGAAATTGAGGCTGAGTTTATTCACTAATCAATTTGTAATAAAAAGCTAAACTTCAAACTACTTATTCTATTTTATAATTAGAAAAGTTACCAATAGACATACTTTCTGATTGAGTTCCTTAGACTACTTTTGCAGTGAATATTCAGATGAGTTCAATTGTTGTTATGGTTTAGATACAAGGTGTCCCCCAAAGCTCATGTATAAGATAATGCAAGGAAGTTTAGAGGTGAAATGATTGGGTTTGAGATCCTTAACCTAATCAGTACATTAATCCACTTGAATGGATTAACTGGGTGGTGACTGCAGGCAGGTAGGGTGTGGCTAGAGAGGTGGATCACCGGAGATATACATTTTGATCCTGGTGAACTAAGCTCTCTAGCTGCTTCTTTGCTGCCATGTCCTGAGCAGCCTTCCTCTACCGCACCCTTCTGCCATGATGTTCTGCTTCAACTTGGGCACAGACCAATGGAGTCAGCCATATATGGCCTGAGTCCTCTTAAACCATGAGCCCCAAATAAATTTTTTCTCTTTTAAAATTGTTCTTTTTGGATTTTTTGGTCACAATGGTGAAAAAGCTGACTACAACAACTGTCTTATTTATTTTGAGGATGGGCTTTGAAATTCGATTACTCATTTCACTTTCTGACTCCACCACTCTCTGCAACTTTGAGCCAGCTTCTTCTTTGTAAAACCAGAATAATATTATCTATTTGGGAAGTTAATACTAATGTTGCAATGATATATATAAAACCCTAGCATGAAGCCTGTCATAAGCAGATACTCAATAAATATCCATCTCTCCTTTCTTCTCTTCCTTTCTTTGACAAAAATCCATTTTTCTCTTTCCCCTTCCAAATGTATGAGGAAAAGTAGCTAGTAATCTTTCCTCTGGTCATCCTGAAACCATGGTGCTCAGCTGTAAGGTACAGGTCAATGTGGAGATCAATGCAGGCTGGCTGATGGACTGGCAGCAGTTTCCCAGAGCATGGTATTGGGAAGAATTCCAAGGTCACTTCTAGGTTCTGAAGGAAAAAGGCCTTGGTTGAGGAGCCAGGTCTACAGCTGGGTCTAGACAGCAAAGTGTGGCCAAAGGCCAGGTATTTGTCTTCTGTGGACTGGAAGGTTTCCTTATATTCCTTCTCCTCTCCCCGCTTCCCTTTCTTTTGTTCATTATTATCCTCATTCATTTTTGTGCTTCATTATTATCATTACCTACCATAAATTAGCCTCACTGAAATTTATCTTAAAGAATTCCCAGGAAAGGACAGAGTTTGAACTCAGATTTTGATCTTGATATTTTTGATGCAGGGGTGGGTACTGAGGGTTGAAGCCAGTGCCGCACCACTGAGCTACATCTCTGGCCCTTTTTATTTTTATTTTGAGACAGGGTCTTATTTACTTCCCCAGCCTGGCCCCAAACTTGTGATTCTCCTGCCTCAGCCTCAGGAATCACTAGGATTACAGGTGTAGGTCATCGTGCCTGGTCAGTCATGGATTTTTATAGGTTAGCCTGGGAATTTGATCTGAATGTCCTGAGTGAGTCTTCTCAACTGAATAGGTGTTGTTCAATACCATCACAATATCTTTCCTCTTTTTGTCCTTTGTTATTTCTCTTACACTGACTCCATAGCTTGGCAGTTGCTCCCTGTGTTTCTTTGGCTAAGTAGATTCTAAGCAGTTCGACTGAGTTAGTTTCTGAAGCTGTTCATAATGCAGAACATAAGGGCAATCAGGAAAAAGAGCCTGAATTTATTATGACTGCCACCACTCAGTATCTTTGAAGAACAATGTGATTGATATCACCTCTTGCATTCACTTTTCAAATCACCACTACAAATTCCTGGCTGAATTTGCAGAGCTATCAATGACAAGGATGATTTTGCTGATAATTGAATATGTGAAAGGCAGTTGTCAGCAGCAGGAGCTCACTGAGAAAGGCAGAATCTTCAGATGATTTGTTTTGGATTTTGAATTGTCTATACCCTGAGGCAAGCTGGGAAGCTTTCAGCAGCAGCAAGGACACTTGGAACCCACTCTCCCTCAATGAATAGGTAGAGGTGGTCACAGAAATTCTCTTCAGTCTATAGTAACCTGGAGATCTGGATAAATCACCACCTCTTAGAGATGAGACCTTGGGAAAGCTATTTCACTTCTCTGGCCTCAGACTCTTCATCTGTCAGTGAGAAGGTTATACTGGACCATCCCTCAGAGTCTTTTGATGATATTATAGAAGGCGCTTATAAAAATGTTTTGGTTTATTGCAATAATCAAGATTAGAACCATGGCGACATAACTGTTAAAAGAGGTCATCCAAAGTCCTACCTCCCTAATACTCTAATACATAAACTATCCAAAAGGTATCAACACACACACACACAGCTGGAGAGGTAGCAACCCAAGAAAGATGGGCAGGAACAGCAGCCTGCAAGGAGAGTGGTTAGAGATTTCATCCCAGAACCCCTCTCCATGTGACTGCTGCCCTAAAAGGTCCCTGTGGACTATTCACTTAAGCATGAACGTACTTTCCTCACAGCTGTCCTTTTCCCCCCTACGTATTGTCTCTTAACATGTCCCTTACTACCATATAAGTCAATTTCCAGGGAATTGAGGGTTTTTTTCACCTTGCTGCAGGTATCCTAACTTACCTGAATGGCACATTCAGATCTGTTTACATGAGACCCTCACCCATGTGGTTACAGGTGAAAAATGTCCCAGGTTGTCCCAAAGGATTGGTTTCCTAATTCCTCATTCACTGTTGACTTCCCAGAGCAGAAGCTCTAACTCACTGAAAACCAAAGTTTGATTTCAGCTTTTTTTGAGGTGAGGTGTCTGGGTTGTTTTGTGAGGCTTGTGTTTCCCCGAACCCTGTCCTATGGGCTGGCATTAAACATGGGGCTCTGTGACGGAATGTGAGGGGCTCTGTGCTCATAGGTGGACTTTTTACATTGATGACATGACTTTCAGCTACCTCTGTGAGTGTTAAAGGGATGGGCTGTAATGTGAAAACACTACATGAGAAAGTGTGCCTCTCTCTTGGCAATGGAGTTAGAGGGTTCCCAGGGTCTCGCCTGCTCTGCCCAGACACTCTGCATTTGCTAATTCTTAAGCGATAATGCTGAGGGAGAAGCCAGGTAGCAAGGAGTAAGAACGAATGCGTTGTGAGGAACTGAAGTATGTATTTATTCAGCCCCTTTTCATTCAGTAGCTCCCCAGTTGACAAATATTATATTTCTTCTCTGAAAAATATGATTAGCTACCTCCTGTTTCCATATTCACTTCTCCCTGGTTAACTGAACATCAGTTTTTTTTTTTTTTTAAACATTTAGTTTTTAGTTGTAGGTGGACAGAATATCTTTATTTTATTTTTATGTGGTGCTGAAGATTGAACCTGGTGCCTCATGCCTGCTAGGCGATCACGCTACCACTGTGCCATAACCCCAGCCCTGAACACCAGTTTTTATGTGAGTGACAAGATGCTCAGCCCCAGTGCCTGTCCTCTACTTCCTAAATCTCTCCCTGTTGCTAGTGATGGTCATGTGGCTGAGGTGGGAACTAATGAGGTGCATTTGAAAAATGTTCTTTCCTGATAAAAGTGATTCAGATGTGGCTGGCTTAGCCCCTTTCTTTGTCTTAAAAGCAGACCTGATGGCTGGAGGGGCAGCAGCCATATTTTGCCACAAACCTATAAGCTGTGGTAAAATCACACACAAAAGATTATACAAAGGGACTAAAGAAAGTCAAAAGGTATCCAGGTGTCCAATGGCATCATTGAGCAGTTGAACTACTGCTAGAAATAGCTTATCTCTAAACTCCTTTTTATGAGAGAATAAACCGATAAGCCCACTTGCCAGTGGTTATCAATTTGGGCAATTTTGCCTCCATGGAGACATTTGACAATATTTGAAAATTTTTTTTTTCAAAGTTGGGGATCAAACCTAGGGCATCGCACATGCTAGGCAAGTATTCTACCACTAAGCTTAATCCCCAACCCCATAGAGACACTTTTGATTGTCACAACTGCTGGTAGTGGGAAGGGGGTGGATATTGGTATCTAACAGGTAGAAGCCAGAAGAAGCTTCTAAATATCTTAAAAGATGTAGGACAGTGTTAGGTCTGGTCAGGGTCCAGGATGTTCAATTAGGGGGACCGTTCAATAGCTGCAGAATGGAGTGGCAAGCCAGATGCTGACGCGACCAGTAGACACGACTCCTGTCAATCAGCGGGTTTTCCTGACCTATCCAGGAAGGACTCTGGCCTTCTCTTCCTGCCCCCAAGCCCTCCCCTTCCTGACCAGGCTTTCTTGAAATTCTCTGTGCACGGAAGCTCCAGCA
The DNA here is from genome assembly GCA_004024805.1 of Geosciurus inauris. Taxonomy (NCBI): domain Eukaryota; kingdom Metazoa; phylum Chordata; class Mammalia; order Rodentia; family Sciuridae; genus Geosciurus; species Geosciurus inauris. Next base: position 16,704 of record PVHX01009128.1, read on the forward strand.
CCATTTCTCCCGGACATGCTCTGATAGACGGGGAATTTGGCCCAAGGACGTATATTCCAATAAAGCCTTGCCGTGTGGCTTAAATTCATCTTCTCCCTGGTCGTCTAATCTTTACAGACAGTGCCCCACAAATGAAGAATTATCTGGTCCAAAATATCCAAGTATCAGATTGCAAGGTTGAGAAACTCTGGTTGAAGTCACTATAAATGTTTGTTTCTCTGCTACTCACAGTTAAATGCATTTCTGACTAACAGAGTCTTTCATTTAGGAAACAAGGAATACACACTATGGGCCAGACACCATGCATGTGAGGTACTGGGAATACAACAACAAATAAGGTGTACTCCATCTCCTCCAAAGTTCATAGTCTAGTGGGGCAGCCTGTCACGTTAAGATAAAAATAAGAGAACATTCTAATGCAGAGATATCAACATTCAGTGTTGGTGCAGAGGATGGAGCAGGCTCCAGCTTGGTATCCACACACACGCTTTGTAGGGAAGGTGCTGGGCTGGAGATGGAGAGGGAGACCTCCATATGCAGAAGGCTTCCCAGGAAGAAGACAAAGGACAACCATCACACATGGCCTGGAGGGCCCAAGGTCAGGCAGGCAGTAGTCTAGGGTGGGAGAGGGAGCGCTGTGGGGGAAAAATGAGAGTAGTAGGTTCGGGTCAGTTATGGAAAGCCGTGCCTGCTGATCTTATCATTTAGGTTATGAGGAACAGGCATAGCTGTGTGTTGATGAAAGAACCATGGATATGGTTTTATAAACATAACTCTTACAGCAGTGGGAAGAGCCATGTGGCAGGGCAAAGAGGAGTGAGTTAGGAATGTGGAGTGCACCTGAAGGCCAGGTGAAACTTCCAGTGAGGGACAAATTAGTGTTCCAAAAGGTATGGCCAGGAGTAATCAAGAGAGAAAATGTCTGGAGTGTTCTTTGTCACATTCCTCTATAGTCCTTCCTATGTGATTTTCTATTGGCCCAGTGACGTTAAAGGCAAGGATATGGCTTCTCTCTCCTTGTGTTCTCAGTACCTCAGTACTGTAGGGCTTGCCACACCCACAGAGCCTCATCATACACTCTCTCTTGATAACAGGGAGGATGTGTCAATGGTCAAGGATTGAAAAGGCCTGAGGTTGGTAGCTTGACCTGGTAGTGAGACACATACATCTGCCTCTTGGATTCATCCATAGGGACCTCTCTGGGATAAGCCTGAAGAAGTTAAAGTCAATGGTCAAAGTCCAAATATGAAAGCCTTAAAAATAATGGTCAGCTAAAGAAAAAAAAAAGTCTGGATGTCCAAAGTCATTCTAGACCCTCTACCAGCAAGAATATTTAGATCTTGAAGGACTGTTCTAGAATCCAAGAAAGCCAATTGGTCAACTGTAGGGATCTTGGGTTAATTTTTGGAAATAGCCAAAAAAGTTTAGAGCTGAGTCTAACAGACAATGTGGTTAAACCAAGTATTCCTGTGAGTCAAATAAAATAATTGATTGCATAGGTCTGAAGGAAGCTCCAGGTAAACAATAAAAAATATTTTGAGTGATAGCAGGAATACTGGAAGAAAAGTATGGTTTCTGAAGCTGCTGAGATAATTACTCCACCAAAAGAATATGAGAAACTCCTGTTCATTCCACGAAGCCACACATTTAGACTCTAGTTTCTCTAAAGACTTGCATTTCTTACATTGCATGTGACCTTATGTTGACCGGAAATACAAATAAAAAATAAGAAGAAGAAGAAAGGACTGGCGCCAGATATGGTGATACATGCCTGTAATAACCCTCCTTAACTTCCTTTTAGTCCTAAAGGGAAGACATAGGAAAAGAATAATAGAAATATTAAACCCCTGAAAAGAAAAAAATTAAGGTATTATTCACATTAGGTAGTATTCAATTAGTCTAAGGATTAGAGATAGAAAAAAAATCACAGAAAGGAGAAGTCATCTTTCTCAGAAATTTCCTACATTGTGATATGTAAAACTATGATGTCCTGGGTCAGAGAAGTAAAAATAAACCTTAAAAAAATTCATGTGAGTTGCAAGAAAGATGGCATATATTAAATAACTTATTTTTTTAATTTATTTTTCTTATTGCTTAATTTTATTCATTCATATTTTGGACAGCTAATACATTCAGAACATGACTAGGTAAAAATGGGGGATTGAGTACATACATTTACTCTTCTTACTCCTGAAACCGCAATAAAATGACAATAAGGGGATATTTTAAAGGCATACGTGCTTTGTGAACACAAAGAGAAAAGTTAAGAAAGGGTGAGAAGAAACCAAGCACAGGGGCACATGCTTATAATCCCAGTGACTTGGGAGGCTGAGGCAGGAGGATGGCAAGCTCAAGGCTAGCCTGGACAACTCAGCAGGACTCTGTCTTAACATAAAAATCAAAAAAATCTGGGGATATAGCTCAGTGGTAGAGCACCCTGGGTTCAAGCCCCAGTACCCCAAGAAAAAGGTGGGGGTGGGCAAAGATAATCACAAGATTTTGGTAACAAGAAAGCAAGTGGGAAAATGGTAACCGATTTAGCAGAAAATTAATCCTAAACTGCAGCAGGGACAGCTGTAAAGCAACCTGGTGTATACCAAAGGATCCCACCCACACACACACCCTCTTTGCAGAGACTTAGAAATTTATAGATCCAGACACCTCTAAAAGTATGGGAGAAGAAAGATCTAAAACAGGAAAATTTCTTTTCAATTAATGAAGAATGCCAGGTGTGGCGATGCTTGCCTATAATCCTAGTGACTTGGGAGGCTGAGGCAGGAGAATTGAAAGTTCAAGGCCAGCCTCAGCAACTTAGCAAGGTCCTAAGCAACTTAGTGAGACCCTGTGTCAAAATAAAAATTTTAAAAGGGGTGGGGCTGGAAATGTAGCTCAGTGGTTAAGCATCCCTGGGTTCAATCCCCAGTACCAAAAAAAAAAAAAATATGGACTGGGCCTAGTTCATAGATAAAGCATACCTGAGTTCAATTTCCAGTACCATAGATAGATAGATAGATAGATAGATAGATAGATAAATAAATAGTAAACGTAATGAAGAAGCAGCCTTATCACCAGATTTTCCTCCCCAGTTGTAGAGGAAGATAGTCACTCAGAGTGACTGGTACCAAAACTCAAAACAGTGGGTAAATGAATGCTTCTATATACTGAGGGTTGAAACTCCCAGCTCTCTTCATCCACTGTGCTCTAGAATCCTGGCAGCTGATTCAGGTTAGAAATTAGAATTTTCTGAAGGCAAACATCAGTCCCTGAATGGAATCAACATTAGAGAACTTTGTATCCATTTGAGTAGCTGGCCATCAGTGCGACAGGTTATAAATCTGCAAATGGGGGACTCTGATTCAACTTGGACCCCATTTAGGACACAATGCAATGAAAAGGAATGGGGAGAAAGTTACTGGTGAATTCTGAACCCAGAGGCAACAGGTCAACAACTTAATGCAGATATTGTATAGGAAGAAGAAAAATCTGTAGACCCGCAGAAACAGAAAGGCGGCTTTGTGGAGTACGTTATAAATAATGTTGAGAATTGTGCAGTATAAACAGGAAGATGTCTCCTTGAGTATAGCAACCATTAAAGACTGTGCTTAGAACACAGAGACTGGAAAAGAGGCCCTGACAAAGGAAAGTGACATCCAACAAGGTCCCATGTGGATCATGAATATCATGGGTCAGGAATATCATGGACTGCATTGAGAGGATCAAAGAAATATGTCAACCATAAGATTAATACAAACTGGGCCAGAATTCAAAACCCAGCCACACTGAGTTTTCCCTAACCCCCTAGTTAAACGGAGTTGGAAAATGTTTTCAATAGCCCATTGTATAGTGTGTGGAGTTATATAACAGAAAAACAAAGAAACCAATGCTTAGGTTATAATATAGTAAATTGTATGTAGTACTTTCTGGAATTAACATTCAATTATTATCGATAAAATTTTTGTTCTTAGAAAATTCTAAATTAAAAGGCTCCTCTAGGTAGGTAGATACCTGGGTAGGGTAGACCTTTCTGTGGTTACAGTTGGTTTTAGGGCACAGAATGGTCAAAATAAAGGGCACCAGCCTAATGTTTTAGCCTATCCACACTCACTCCTTAGAGTCCTTGGGGCCATGGTTCAAGTGGGGCTGACTCTACTCCTGGCACTTGATCTAAGGTCATGCCCTTGAGCACTGTGATTGGTTCAAGAGTGGGCATGTGATCCACACTAGAACAGCGAGTTCACGGTGTGAGAACTCTCAGAAACCCTCTGTGGCAAACTTTCCAGGGTGGTCTTTGTCAATATGTAAGGAGGCCTGCCCACCAATAAGAAATTCATTAGAAGTGAGAAAAACAAGGAGGATAGAAAGAAAAAGCCAGTGACTTGGTAGATTTGTTTGATGCCCTTGATCCAAGCAAAGCATGCATTTCTTGTTTTATAAACCAAGACATCACTCCCTTTTCATTTTTATTTCAACTGGTTTGAGTTGACTTTGGTCACTCATTCTCGAGAGATCTCTGACTAACATGCCAAGTAAGCAGCCTTCACAAGACGCAGCCATGCTATGGGAGGGAGTTTCAAGGTTCCTTTCTTCTGGAGTGTGAACTGAGAGGTGGGAAAATGAAAGAGAAGAGGCTAGAACAGGACCAGAACCGAGCCCCTTGTCCTATTGAGCTTACTTTTTTTAAAAACTGGATTCTCGGATAAATGGTTCTTAGTTTTAGAGAGAAGGCACATTTGTTTAAAGTCACCCTTTCCATGTGGCCTTTAATAATAACATTTTCAAATTAGGTTAGAGCCTTTTAAAAATCAATCTATTTAAGATTTTCACCTCTTATTAATGAAGAATTACCATGACTTACCTGAAATATTACACTCTATCATCTAGGTTGTCTGTTACAGTGCCAGTGAAACTTAACCTCAACAGTCAGCTCCAAAGATCTGTCATGAGCTTCAAAAGGCAAAAACCAAGGTCAGGAGATGGTAAAAGAAAATAGAGATGAAGGAGAAAGGGTAAGAGTTTGATCCAATTCAACCAATATTTACTAAGCCCCCCTATAACTTGTGGCAGGCGCTGCACTGGGATAACACAGATGTAAGTAGGCTAAAAAACAACCCACCTCCCAGGCAGTTCGGGTTGGGGTGGAAAGCAGAGCATTCTAGTACAATACACAAGTGTTATCAATGGAGCTCATCGGAGGGCACCTAACCCGGCCTGGGGAAATCAAAGAGGGCATCAGAGAAGACACCGCCTATTCAAAGTCCTAAGGAAATAGGCAGGGGTTAGCTTGCTTAAGTCCACAGACTAAGGGCTGAGAGAAAGGAGATCCAGGCAACATAGTTTGAGCAGAGGCACAGAAGACTAGAACCATCTGAGGTGTTTAGGGAGCTCCATCTAGCTCAGTTTTGGCTGCAGTGTGATCTGAGAGGCGAGAGATAAGAGATGAAACTGAAAAAGTAGACAGGACCAAATCAGGAAGACTCCCTTTCCTGCTGGAGCTGAAACTTCCTCAGTTGGGGTATGGATGCTTATTTTAATCAAGGAAACAACAGGCTCAGATGGGGATTTTAGATAAATTCTACTCAGTCACTGAGTCTGATCAGGAAGCTATGGCAAGAGAGTGGACAAAATAGCTTTAAAAGGCCTAGAACAGTCATAGATGAATTTAATAGAATAGAATGCAAAGTCCAAAATAAACCCTTACATTTATGGTTAAGTGATGTCCAACAAAGATACCGAGACAGTCCACTGGGGGAACAAAAAGTATTTTCAATACATAGTGCTGGGACAGCTGGATATCCACCTATGAAAGAATGAAGCTAGACCCCTACCTACCATATACAAAAATTAATACAAAATGGATCGTAGATGTAAAATACAAGAACTATAATTATACAACTCTTAGAAAAACACCTAGGAGTAAATCTCTGTGACCTTGGATCAAGCGATGGTTGCTTAGATAGGATATTCAAAACACAAGCAACAAAAGAAAACCTAGGGCTTCACAGGAATTAAAAATGTTTGTGCTTCAAATAACACCATCAAGAAACTGAACAAACAACTCAGAATGAGAGAAAGTATTTTCAGTAAGGGACTAGCATCCAGAATACATAAAAATCAATAATAAAAATGGACAGAGTTTAGAAACACATTGCTCAAAAGAAGATACACTGTCCAATAAGCACATGAAAAGTTATGTAACATCATTAGTCATGGGAGAAATGCAAATCAAAACTACAATAAGATACTGCTTTATACCCACTAGAATGGCTAAAATAAAAAGACTGACAATAACAAGTGTTGGTGAGGATGTAGAAAAATCAGAACTCTCATAACATTGCTTGTCAGAGTATAAACTGATTCAGCCACTTTGAACTTAGGGTTACCATACCCAGAAATTCTAACTATAGGTAATACCCCCAAACAAGTGAAAACATGTGTTTACATCAAAAGTTATACACATATGTACACAACAGCATTATCAAAGAAGTGGAAATGATATAAATGGCTATAAATGAGTGAATAAACAAAATATGGCATATCCACACAATGGAATAGTCATCCATAAAACAGAAGAAAATACTGATACATAGTACATCATGAATGATTGTTGAAAACATTATGCCTAATGAAAAATGCCAGACACAAAAGACCACATGTTGTATGATCCATTTATATGAAATTTTCAAAACAGGCAGATCCATAGAGATAGAAGTTAGATGATTATCAGTTGCCTAGGGCTGGTGGGGTGACGGGTAAGGGAAGGATTGCTAATGGGTATATGATTTCTTTTTAGGTAATAAAATGACCTAAGATTAGATGGTGTTGGTGGCTGCACAACTTTGTGAATATACTAGAAACCATTGAATTGTGGACTTTCAAAGGGTGACTTTTATAAACCCTGAATTATAACTTATTAGGCTGATAACAACCACCACCACAATACAGGCCAGGACTAAAATCTTGGGAGAAAGGATGGGAAAATCCCAAGGAAATCTTGTGGAGAAATTTTAGAAGGTCCAAACATCAGGACCTTGTCATGCATTGTTTAAAGGAAGTGAAGAGGAGAGAAATCAAAAGTGACTCCTCGTTTCTGAAGGGGAGGAAGTGGAGGATAAAAGGGAGAATGAGATGAAGGGGACACCAAAGCCCCCACAGCTCTCTAGGCCATCATGAGAAGAATGGAAGATGCCAATGGAAACAAGAGGCAAGAGTTTCATCTCCATCAACTGATGCTGATTTAACAACTGTTATGACTGGGGTCCTACGGGGTGCAGGTCACATCCTGTGAGCTCAACCAGGAGTCCTCAAGCATCTCTGAAAGAAGTAGAGGTTGAGTAAAGCCCAGGAATCTGCATGAAATCCCTGACATTTTTCTAGATGTGGGCTCTGTGCATGCCTGCCTTCTCGTCACACAGATCAGAAACATCTTCTAACGAAATGTTTGGTTGCTTGCCAAATATTATGCCTAAAAGGATACTAGAACCCAGGTCTCCTTATTAAATTGCACAACTGACTGTACTAGTTAAACAAACCATTAGCCTTGGCCTTGGCCTTTAGACATTTGCTAGGACATGCCCCAACACATGCAGGTGTACGTGTCAGCCCTAGTGTAACTTTCTGAGGGACCGACTCTGCTTCCGAGTCCAGTGACCATGAAGACAGTGAATGTTCACAGTGGTTTTCTTGTCGTGTCCCTCAACAGTCTGGGAGAGTTCAGATACCTGCACAGCAATAGCAGGTGTCCTCTTTTGCACTAGTGAACCAAAAAAGACTTCTAGTTCACCTGGCCCCACTGATTGAGAAAGTGCTGATGGTTGATGAGCAGTGGGGGACACTCCTTTCCTCCAAGGCCCATGATGAGAGGATAAGAAAGGGCACTTCCAAGTCATTTCGCCAGAAAATTCAAGGATGATAGAGCAAGAAAACATGTGAGGTTTGGTCAAGTTTGCAGATTTGGGGGACTGGAGAATTCTCCTCTATCTGGATGAGACAACATAATCCCAAGAACACTACCTTTCAGGTTTCAGTCCTGAATGCCAGAAAATAGGAAAATGGAAAGGAGCAACCTTAAACAAGCCTTTACCTTTCATTTTCCTCCACCTGATAAACCCTAAATGGCTCTGTGGCTCTGTTCCTTGCCTTTGATTGTTTTGTCTGCATATTTCCTGCTAAGAGTTTACAAAACAGCACTCTTGAGCAGGAAGATAAGAAGCACCTATTTGTTGAATAACATCAAGGGGGAAAACTGCTAGCTCATCCATTTTGTTGTTAAGTTGCTCAAAAGGATCAAAATACCAATTAACTTGCTAGCTCAAAAATCTTTGATACCCTCAGATTTACTGACATTTTGAAACTCTTGTTCATACTTGCCTAATGGCTTTCTGATCATGAACAAAGAAGTGCCAATCTGTTTAGCATTTGACCTGTTTTCTTAAATATTTTTCTGTATTCAACACTTTGTGGCTAAAAATACTTGACTAGTTACATTCATGAGCTAATTTTTTTTTTGCTCCACCTCCAAATTTAAGATAGAGAGAAAAAACAGAGGCTTAAAGACATTCAAGCCATTTCATTCTTATTTTTAATTTAAAAGCTTTTGATGCAAGAAACTCTTTCTTCCTTCTGCCATCCCCATGGAATTTAGCAGAAGTTGGAAGACTTGATGAAGGAAGCTGCCATACTTAAGATCCATTCTCCCCTGAGAGTAAACTGGATAAATGACCCTGGGCACATGTTTTAGAATGGGAGTGAAAAAGCACTAACGGTGGCCGGTGAGCAGATTTTAAAACAGATTTTAATATTCCTCTCTGGGCATGCTCAGATAGTAGTGCTTCTTTCTCAGAGGTGATTTTCTATTACTGTTGTTCATTAGGTCTTCACAGAACATTCTGTAAATCCTACCTGTAATCATATGCACACACAAGATGTCCCTGTGCAGAAAAGAGCAGCACTGCATCCAAAGGCAGTTTCTAGGTTTAGAAAACTACTTATGCAATTTATGTGTTCAATAAACATTGGTTGAATGCAGTGAACTGAGCAGATTAACTGTGTGGATGCTGAAAACAGACTTTGGGTTCAAGTTCTGGCTCTATCATTTATACCAAGGGACCTCAGAAAAGTCATTTAAATTCTTTGTGCCACCTCAACAGAATATTACTCAGCCATAAAAAATGACTTTATCACTTTTGCCAGTAAATGGATGGAATTGGAGACCATCATGGTAAATGAAATAAGCCAATCCCAAAAAACTAAAGGTCAAATGTTCTCTCTGATATGCAGACGCTAACACACAACAAGGGGGTGAGGGGAATAGAAATTCAGTGGATCAGACAAAGGGTAATGAAGGGAATGAAGGCGGGGGGGATGAGAACAGGAAAGATAGTAGAATGAATTGAACATAACTTTCCTATGTTCATATATGAATACATGACCATGTAACTCCACAGCATGTACAACCACAAGAATGGAATCCTAATTAGAATAAGTTACACTCCATGTATGTATAATATATCAAAACACACTCTACTATCAAGTATATCTAAAAAGAACAAATAATAAAATAAATTCTTTGTGTGACCTGATTTCCTCACCTGTAAAATAGGAATAATAATAGAGCCTAGCTAATAGTGTTGTCTCGTACATCAAATGAGATTTTACAGTTGAGGATAGTGCCCTAAATGTCCTGTACTCTTAGGATATTTTAGGTGCCTGGTTAAGTATTCATTTTCACTGTTATGTCAAGTCAGACCCTGGAAGAGGAGGGGCTGCTTGGGTACATTCAAACCCTCCAGAATCTTGACCCACCTATGAAGGGATACATCCTTCATAAATATCTGTATAATTTGAGACCTAAGAATTTATAACATGAAAAATGTCTATGTATACGTATTTTCAATGTGATTAGAAAGAAGCTGATCCTGTCCTCTGGATCACTGCAGCTTAGCTGGAGCACAGAAATACAATATTTCAGCAAGGATGCAGCAGGTAGTAACCATCCAGTTACCTGTTTGGAGGGAAGTGGACAGGAGGAGCAACCACAGGGGACAGGAATGACCAGGGGACAGCTGTGTTTGCAACGTGCATTTCCTCTTCCCCTCCCCAAGACTGGGGACGGAACCCAGGGCTTCATGCATGCCAGGCAAGCACTCTACCACTGAGCCACACCCAAGCCCTATAACATGCATTTCCAAAGATGCCGTTCTGACCTTTTCACAAACTCTTCAAAGAGGATGCGATGGGAATAGCCCTGCCTTCTGATGTTGATGGTCTCCAGGATCCCCGTGGAGCGGAGCTGGGTGAGGACCCTCTCTCGGGAGAACTTCAGGGCCTCTCGGTCATCATTGGGTTTAATGCAACGCACAAAGTGGGGCTGTCCAATCACCATTTTGGAGAGCAAGTCCATCAGAGAATACTACCAGAGAGAAAACCACACACAAAATGAGGTTACCACCAGTGTGGACCAGCAAGGACCTCTAGAGCAGTTTGAGACTTGTGAATGACTCACAGACCTTTGAAGCAGAACATGAAATCAGCAACAGCAGATAGCAATGTAAGTTCTCCTTACAGCTGCCTGAAGATTCAAAAGCATTCTTTAAACATCTCCTAGTGCCAAGCAATATCACTGTTGGCAGAAACCTAGCTAAGAATACACTCTAGTTGGAATACCCTTGGGTATCCAAAATGATGGTCCACAAACTGTAAGTTAAAATACCCAAGGGTGGTACATGCCTGTAATCCCAGCAGCTTGGGAGGCAAAGACAGGAGGATTGCAAGTTCAAAGCCAGCCTCAGCAAAAAGCTAGGCGCTAAGCAACTCAGTGAGACCCTGTCTCTAAATAAAATACAAAATAGGGCTGGGGATGTAGTTTAGTGGTTGAGTGCCCCTGAGCACCATCCCCAGTACCCTCTCCAAAAATAAAATAAAATAAAATACCCAGCTTTGGGGCAAAGGGTTGTTTCTTTAGCCTAAGAACAACCAGAGAGTCTAAGTTAATCCTACCTATATGGTTGGCAGTAAGGAAGGACAAAAAAGAACAGAGAAAGACAAAACACACACACACACACACACACCAAGAAAATTATAGAAAAAGAAGATTATGATGATCAACTAACATATACTTGGTAGAGAGAGGAAGAAAGGAAATGTGAAACCAGAGGGGTGCTTGTGCAGAGAGGCTGCTGTTGTCCCTCAGGCCAAGCAATGTTGGAACTCCTCTTTCAGTCAACCCTTCAGGGGCAATTAGAAACCACATAGGAAATCAGTTCCATGCTTTTATGATCACCCCATTACTGATTGGTCATGCCTAGCTTATCAAGGTACCATGATAGGTTTAGTTTTGAGGGATCAGTATTTTAAGGATATCAAATTGGTTGTCATGGTATATTTCTGAAAAACTATAAGCCAGAGGCTTCTCCAATAATGGGGGAGGTGGGCATTGCTTAGGATCTTGAGGATGATTTCACATAGTCAAACAGCCTCCAGATCTCATGGGAACAGGCACACACACATAGCAAAGGTTAGGAGGGGGATGATTATACAGCTGCTAGACAGGACAGGAGCAGAGTGGGGTTTCAAGATAAGAAATAAGTAACAATCAGAAATGTCCAAACACCAGAATGATCAAGCAGGTACTGAAAGCCATCTGCCAGAGATGCTATAGCAGGAATCATAGCATGGATGGAGTACTGGACAGGAAGATCACACCATGAGCTCAAGTTAGTCTGTCTCTTAAACACAAGTGGTTCCATTGGACCTTGTGGCTTTAGATCCTTCTTGCACCCACTAGGTGTGCATGGAGTCTTCCATCCACAGTGCTGGCTCCTAGCACTGAAGGTCCTGCCCTCTAGCCCACCTGCTCCTTCAGCTCTTGACCCAGATCCCAACCCCTGATCACCCATCCCTACAGAGCCCCTTCCAGTGTGGACCCCATCTTACCATCTTATTCTTTTGTCACTGAGACAGGTTCCTACTTTGTCATAACAGCATCTCTACCATGAAGCTACCCAGATGGCTATCCACCTTAGTTCCCAATGGCTCCTGATCTCTAACAGGCTTCCAGCTCTAATGCTTTATAATAATTTGAAGATGAACACATCTGTGCAAAGTGGTAGAAGAAGGCATGTGTCTTATCTTTGCTATATAATGGACATTAAACAGAGCCCTTCTAGAGACAAATGCTTTTACCCAAAGGAGGCAGAAATGAGAAATAATAAGGTTCAGGCAAATGGATTTTGCAATGTATCAACTCAATCTAGGAAAATAAAGCTCATAATTTTCTCAGTATCTGAACTTGATAAGCCACCTTTGAGGATTTTATTAACTACAATTACTGAAGAAATGGCTGTCTCCTGTAGCTGTAAAGCCAAGAAGTAGCTCAAAGGCTAATAGAATCGGGTGCTCAATGGACAGAGCTGCATGCCACTGGTTTCTCTGCTGCCACCTCCACTCGTACGCAGCCCACCCTCCCACCTCCCACTCTCTTAACTGGCTCTTGCCCTGTTTCAATGACACTGAACATCATGGGGGAAGGCTTGGCGAGGTCTTTCTGGAAAAAAGGCAGGCGAGAGATCAAAAAGACCCCATGCAGCCCAGCACAGTAGCGCGTGCCTGTAATCCCAGCACTTAGGGAGGCTGAGACAGGAGAATCGAGAGTTCAAAGCCAGCCTCAGCAACAGCGAGATGCTAAGCAACTCAGTGAGACCCTGTCTCTACATAAAACACAAAATAGGGCTGAGGATGTGGCTCAGTGGTCGAGTGCCCCTGAGTTCAATCCCTGGTACCGAAAAAAAAAAAAAAGACCCCCATACCCGGAAGTAAGAAGCCATGGTTTGTCTCTTCATGTTGGTGCTTTCTTCCGGATGCCGTATCACCTCCAGAGTGTCCACCTGGAAGCAGAGAGAGAAGGAAGTGGTTTGAGAACACAGACACTTCATTCATACTCCAGGTCTTCCCAAATCTGAAAGGCTATTTGATCCAATACATGAGGGACCTGGTGTTTAAGATACAAGAGTGTACCCTGTGGGGAGAACTTTAAAAGAATAAAAAAGAATATGCATTGTTCAAGAAAATGGAAAAGGCCCCTGAGGCTAGATGATTATAAGGACATGGATCCCAACTATAGGGAATGAGGCCAGCACCAGTCACCCTCCATGCCATCAGACCCTGATGCTCAACATGCTCCTGCCTCACACAGTCCCCAAGCACTCACTGCAGGCAGGAGCTCGGGTACCAAATCCCCAGAGAACCCAGTGGGCTACACATGTTCTCAATATCTCTCTAACTACCTGGGCTGACAGGAAGGAATTTCTGGATGAAAAAATAAAAAGTAGGAATGGATTATAAGCAACCTGTGTTTCATCATTGTAACTCAACAACAAAAATCCTGCTTTGGTTGGTGGAGTCCATGAGTGCCAGTTTCCTATCCACCCTGATCAGGTGGCCAGGGTCTATGAAGCAGAAATGTCATTACATTCTTCTAGGTGGCCCGCTATCCAGGCAGCCACCTCCCCATGGGGTGAGGACATCTGCAGCCTTGTTCAAGGAAATCAATAAATGGGTGCTAAAAGCAGTGGTGGGGGGTTCTTGGGAGGGGAGAAGAATCAGGTACACCTGGAGGGGTGTTTAGGCAACTGTGAAAAATGGAAGGAAACACTTCAGTTGGGTTGGAGAAAGAAAGCAGGTTTGTTTAAGAAGGGAGAATGAAGGGGGAAAAGTTATCAAAAACTAGAAAAGCAACCCAAACGGTGAGCAGTAATATGACCCGAGTGAAGACACATCTGGGCTGTGCAGCTTTCTTTTTTTTTTTAGGTACTGGGGATTGAACTCAGGGGCATTCGTGAGCCACATCCCCAGCCCTATTTTGTGTTTTATGTAGAGACAGGGTCTCACTGAGTTGCTTAGTGCCTCATTGTTGCTGAGGCTGGCTTTGAACTTGCGATTCTCCTGTCTCAGCCTCCCAAAGTGCTGGGATTACAGGCGTGCGCCACCGCGCCCGGCTTTCTTTTCCATGGGCTTAGCTCTGGGTGCTGGCAGTCCATCCACACGCAGCTGAAACTTCTGTGTGTAGACCTGCAGAGATGCTACCGTGTTCACTCCACATCAGATGGGTCTGTACTGTGGGTTTCTTCCCTCTCGCCCCACTGGAACACAGACCTCAGAGCTGGTGAGGTCTGGGGCAAGCTAATTATAGGACTAAAGGGAAGACTGTGGCTAGGGACAGCCTTCTGCTGATGGTAAATTCGAAGAGTTTTTTCAACTTTTTTCTCTGTATTTTTTCCCCTCGCCCTGCCTCACACCTGACCTACACACACACACACACACACACACACACACACACACACACAGAGTTAGGAATTCCGCCAACCACTTCCTTTTATTTAGAGATCCTCCCTGAAGAAGCACCTTTTGCTTTGAACTTCCTTTCCTTCCTTCATTGCCCTCCCTTTTTATTCAAATTAATGGAGGAGGGCCAGCCCCCAAGGCTCTGGTGCCCTGTGAAAGGACAAGGAAAAGCTTATCTATAATTCTCTACTTGTAGGTGGTAATGGGTTGACCTGTTACCCCCCTTCAGAAGGTACAGTAGACCCTTGGCATTCAAGAATTTAAGAGTTTAGTGACCAGAAATCCTTGATGGCCTAGACACCATTTTGTTTGATTGTTTGTTTGGGCCAGCAGGCTGGCCTTAAACTTGTGAGTTCAAGTGATCCTCCTGCCTCAGCCTCCAGATTAACAGGGGACTATTCGTGTATGCCACCAGGCCCAGCTACTGAGACACAATTTAAAAGGAATAGTAGGGGTGCTGGGATTGTAGCTCAGTGGTAGAGCACTTGCCTCGCATGCGTGAGGCCCTGGGTTCGTACAAAGCAATAAAATAAAGACGTTGTGTCCATCTACAACTAAAAAAATATTTTAAAAAATAAACAAAAGGAATAGTAGGTATTACTCTCAAGCTCAGTACAGATTTGTACCCTGTAGCAAAATGGGGGCGGGGCTGAGAACCACAATGAAGCACCAATCTGCACTTCTAAAGTTGTAAAACTGGTGTGGACAGGAGGGAGGCCCCAGCAAGTGAGAGCTGAATCTCATCACCCAGCATTCAGTTTCAAAAGGACTGTCCTTGCATTCGCGTGCAGAGTAACTCTTGGAAAGGAAATGAAAACCTGTTTTTGGTTACCTACAACCTGAAAATGCTAATGTTTGTCTGTAATTCATCACCCACATACTCAGCACTGTATTTTACAGAAGAAATAATACGTTATTGAGATATTTTCTAATTTAAGAATTTAGAAAAGTCTTGGGTTGATGAAAGGTCTCTCGTATGTTTACATAGTCATTAAGTTTCTCCTGAATACAGAGTGGATCCAAAAGGGGGAACCGATTTTAAAACAATCAGTAGAAGGGATATTCTAGATAAAACCACTGTCTGTGGAACTCAGGACACTTTCCTCCTACAAAACCAATCTACATAACAATGTAAATCATTTGGTGCTGAGCAAGCTCGCTTTCTGCCCAGATGGCAAATGTCCTGCCTGGCCCTTGTGAGTGGTGGGGCTCTTTGACCTTCAAGTCCCACACATAAGCTTTGCATGTTGTGTTGCAGGTCCCCAACCACAACAGCAAGCAGGCTTCCATGGATAGCAACCAAAACTGGAGAAATAAAGCATGCATTGAGTGTATCCTGTGTGAGATCATTGTCCTGTACTAAACACTATACCTACATTATGTCAATGAACTCTCAAAATGACAATATGACGTAAGTTCTACTATTAGTCCCATTCTATATATGAGAAAATGAAGGCTGAGAGATTTCTGAGATTTTAGGTACGTTTTTCAGAGTCTTGCAGCCTAGATCTGAATGCAGTTCTGATTCCTAAATGTGACCTCTTAAACATTATATATCACCACGGTATGGAGTTTGATATAACTTACAAAATCAAAGTCTGAAGCATAGTATTATTAAAAAGATTTGCCTCATCTGTCAACTGAATTTACTCTAGGATAAAGACACAGACTCCAAAAAGTTCCATAAACCATCCAGATCTTAGCAACAAATGAAAACCTGAAAAAATTTCTCCTGGTCTCAGTAAGTGCTCACTATTTGCATTCTGAAACCTCAGAAGTGCTTATACTTATTATCTTCCTGACAAGGCCTTTTGTCAAGAATCTTTACTGCTACCAAGTGATAGATTCATCCTTTAAGAAGAAAATGCCTACAGCATCTCCCCTCTCGAAAGCCCCCATGCCACCGAATGGGAAAGCAAGCCTGGTGCTGCAAAGAGGCCTGAGCAGCCATGCTTCCTGTGTTGGAGCTGGCAGGGCTCAGGACAAACCACCCCGAGACATGGCACTTAGCCTTTGGGAGAACAGAAACAGGAAGGCTACTCCTGTTTCTTTTTGCTTTTCTTTTCTGAAACAGGCCATAAAACCTAGGAGTGCCCCTCTCCCACAAGCTCCCCTAAGGCCTTCATATGACAGGTGTCTTATATTATACCAGAAAGACAGAATGTCACACAGGGACACCAAAAAGGATCTAAACAAATTGTCCCCAGTGTACTACCATAGATTGAGCTTTTTGTCCTCCAATTATACCTCTACACAACTGTCTGTTACAATACACAGAAGGTTTCTTTGGGTCTTCATTTCTGAAGGCTCTGTATCATGTAAAACTTACATGAAATAAATGTGTATGATTTTTCCTCATCAATCTGTCTTTGACATGAGGGTCTCAGCCATGAACCTTATGATGAATGCGGAAAAGATGTTACTTTTTCTCCTTTATAGGGCACAGCTTTATCTAGGGCTGCTTTTGCTTTTCTTGGATAAGGATAAGACAGAGATGACCGGTATTTGTTTTTAAAATGATCGTTGCCCTTCATATTTTTGGATGCCTTAATTTAAGCTTCTAACTCATCTTCTTTCCAAGTAAAAACGAATCTATGGTCATTTTCATCTTACCCATACATGTTATTATTATTTTAATGATGTAAATATACACCCCATACTACAAGGCATGCTTCTCATCTGGGCGGGGCCTGAAAGGCAGCAGATTGTGCAGGAAGAGAGAAAACACCAAACTGGATGCTGAGTTTGGAAGGCAGGGGAAATATCCTGGCAGGCTCCCACAGTCAAAAATCAAATATGGGAAAGGAGGGGAATCTGGGCTGGCAAGGAATACTGAGCAGGAGTCTTTAATCTTTTTGTGTTATGATCTCTTTTAGAACCTGGTGGAAGCCAATAACTCCAAAAAAAAAAAAAAAAAACAAAAACCAAAAAAACAAAAAACCCCATGCCATTTCAGTCCATCTTCATCACTTGTGCATTCTATAATTGTAAATAGGCCCCTGTGCTAACATTTATTTGGAAGCCCAAAATCAACGCTCACAAAGCCATGAAAACTTTGAGTCTCCTGATGCACAAGTTTCCAACTAACATCAAACAGGGTGATGCTTAGCCTTTTTGTTTCAGCTCTGCTCCTCTAAATGAGTGTCTATTTTGAGGCCTATTTAATTGCCTCGTTTTTGCATTTGTGTTTTGTTGGTGCTGTCTGGAGGGCAGCAGGTGTAATGCTGAAGCACTTGTTCACCATTCCTAAGTACAATAAGGTTGCATGGTGCCTCCTGGAGAAGGTACATGTTCTAGGAGCTTTACTCAGGCATGAGTTTTTGTGCTGTTAGCTGAGTTTCATGACATAAATGTTGCAACAGAAGTACTGTTTTACATAAAAATGCTAGATATAACTAATTATTTACCAGAATTATATAGTAAACCAGGTAGCATTAAACCAAAACATAGAAAATGAGGTTATGCATTGATCTGTTGACTCTGATGAGTGTCTCTCAGGAACTTCACCCTGTATTTCCCCAAGGAGCAATGGCTCTGTGTTTGCTGATTCAGTGATTGCAGAGACTTATAGGCCAGGAGTTTCACAAATACTAAGAATTGGCTGCATTTAATATAAACAAAAGTTTAAGTGTAAGACCAGGAGACACTGAGAACCCCCCTCCATGCTTCAAAAATATGAAATAGAAAGTTCCAGAAATAAACAATTCACAAGTTTTCAATTGTACACGATTATAAATAGTTGAGATCCCTCTTGCTCCTGCACAGGATGTGAATCAACTTATGTAAGTTCCTTCTAGGAGCCCACAAAACCCCTGTTAAATAATATTCTCCCATGAAGTAGCAAGGCTGAAAAGCAGGACATAAAAATGGATCATAATAGCAATGTGGGTGTAAAAATTATTATTAACACAAATCTCTTGATTTCTACTATGTGCAAGTAAGTCTTTTATTCTCAGAAAAGTAAGGATAAATATATACATATGTAAATATATCTGTATTAATTTGAGGATAATATTCAACAGTATTATGTGTGGTTGAATTGTTTATTCGTTATTAAAATTAATATTTTATCTAAACAACAAACAAGAAAATTCAGAGATATGACCTGTTTATTTCTCCATCACCCTCAAGATAACTATTTTTGGGGTTAGTATATAGTCTTCTCTGATCCTTGGGGGATATATCCAAAGATCCCCAGTGGATGCCTGAAACTCTGGATACTACCAAAACCTATATGTTATGCTTTTTTCCATACATACATAACTATGAAAAAGTTTAAATTATTTATTAGGCACAATTAGAGATTTAAACCTGATTTAGTCAGCTTTTTCATAGCTGTGACTAAAAGACCTGACCAGCACAACTGTAGAGGAGGAAAAGTTTACTTGAAGGCTCACAATTTCAGAGGTCTCAGTCCATAGACAGCAGGATCTATTCCTTGGGGCTCAAGGTGAGGCTGAACATCATAGCAGAAGAGTGTGGCAGAGGCAAGCAGCCCACATGGTGATCAGAAAGCAAACAGAGAGTGAGCTCCTTGCCAGATACAAATATATACCCCAAAGCCACAACTCCAATGCCCCCCCTCCTCCAGCCACACCTCACCTGCCTTCAATTACTACTCAATTAATTCCATCAGGTGATTAATTCACTGATTGGGTTAAGGCTTTCATACTCCAATCATTTCTTCTCTGAACCTTCTTGCATTGTCTCACATGTAAGCTTTTGGGGGAATACCTCACGTTCAAACCATAACAAATAATCAAATTAGCAATTATGATAATATACTGTAAAAAAGGATTACTCTTGTTTTTTTACTTAAAGGAAGCACTTTATAGCTTCTCCTGGGAATACTCAAATTATAAACATCACTACTTTTATGCTTTGGTGCTATTATTAAGTTGAAATAATGGTTAAAGTACTGTGATTCAATGACGGTTGATCTGATAACTGAGATAACTACCAAATGCCTAATGGGTGGGTAGAATATACTGCATGGAAACATTGGACCAAGGGATGATTCACATCCTCGGCAGGACCAAGAAGGATGGCATACTGCTTAGAATGGTGAACAATTTAACACATGAATTGTTTATTTCTAGAACATTTCATTTCATGTTTTTTGACCATGGTTGACTACAAGTAACTGAAATCATGGAAAGCTAAACCACAGATCAGGAGGATTACTGTATATGCAATGAATATCAACCAGGCAGCCCTTGACATCCTGGCTAACCATTAGCTTGACGAGTAGAACTGTTTTAAAAAAACATTTTATAGCTGTATATTTATGAACCCTCTAATATCCCCCCCACCACATACCCAGACAAAGTATACAATTCATGTTTCAGAGAGTGGAACAGAGCAATAGGAAAGAGTTTGATTTCTTTCCTCCCTGTTGATTCCATTTAGTCCCTGTTATCCTCCTCTGCATGGTAGTGATAGGCTCAAGGATATGTGTTTTATCTCTTTCAAGAGGGATTTTATTTTCAATTGTCATTATCTTGTATCTTAAATGGTCTTTCTGAGAATCAGAATGGTACAGATTCTATGATGTTCTTTCAATTTTCCTAATCCTTGATTTCCCATATAGCTTCAATCTCTTTACCAGATTTACCAGACTGCCCATACAGTGAGCTGGCTGAAGGGAACTAATGCTGCCCACTGCAGCATTACCTGCAGCATAGGAGCAACCTCTACCCCCCACACCCACACATCATTTTTGATGCAATTCTTCTACTCACCTTAGCTCTCCCAGAATTGAAATGTGGCGGCAAAGATCTTGAGGCTGCTATTATCTTGGCTCTTGTCTGGGCCAAATTACCTGAGAAAAAAGATAAAGAACTTAAATTGAAAGAAAAGTTAAGGAACTGGGTCATGAGTGGTTTCTCCCTTTGTGTCCTTGTATTTTTTAAAAAAATTTTCAAATGTTGTATACTGAATTTGAAAAAATTGAATTTTGAAACTTCAGTTATATAAATAATAATTATCTTATACTGTACTTTAAAATAATATATAAAACAAATAGAATTTACATTAATTTCACAAGCAAAAAAACAACAAAAGTAATTAACAAACTTAGAAGGAAATTACTTCAACATAATAAAGAACATGTATGAAAAGCCTACACCTAATATCATGTTCAATGGTGAAAAACTGAGAGCTTTTCTTCTAAGATCAGGAACATGGTAAAGGATATGTACACTCACCACTTCTATTTAACAGGACTAGAAGAGTAATTAGGTAAGAAAAGGAAATAAAAATATCTAAATCAGAAAAGAAGTAAAATTATACAAGATTATGTCTTCTAACCCTGAAGAGTCCACATTAAAAAGATGCTGTCTGAACTAATAAGTGAATTTAACAAATTTACATTATACAAAATACACCTACAAAAATCAGTTGCATTGCTCTACAATAACAATAGACTAGAAAAAAAAATTGAAGCCGGGCGCGATGGCACACGCCTGTAATCCCAGCACTTTGGGAGGCTGAGATAGGAGAATCATGAGTTCAAAGACAGCCTCAGCAACAGCAAGGCACTAAGCAACTCATTGAGACCCTGTCTCTACATAAAACACAAAATAGGGCTGGGGAAGTGGCTCAGTGGTCAAGTGCCCCTGAGTTCAATCCCTGGTACCAAAAAAAAAAAAATTGAGAAAATAATTCAATTAACAACAACAACAAAAGAATACAATACTTAAGAATAAATTTAATCAAGTAGGTGAAAGAATTGTACTTAAAAACTGTAAGATAAAACACTGCTGAAAATAATTAAAGAAGATACAAAAGAATTGGAAGAACATCACTGCTCATGGACTAGAAGAAATTAGTATTGTTAAAAATGTTGGTGCTGGGATTATGGCGCAGTGGTAGCATGCTTGCCTAGCACGCGTGAGGCACTAGGTTCAATCCTCAGCACCACATAAAAATAAAATAAAGATATTCTGTCCACTTACAACTAAAAACATAAATATTTAAAAAAATGTTAATAGTACCCAAAGCAAACTGCAAATTCAATATAATCCCTATCAAAATTTCAATAGTATTTTTTACAGAAATAGAGGGGAAAAAATCCTAAAATTCATATGGAACCACAAAGAATCTCAAAAGCTGAAATGATCTTGAGAAAGAAAAATGCTGGGGGCTTCACATTTCCTGACTTCAAAACATATCACAAAGCTATAGTAATCAAAACAGTATGATACTGACATAAAGATGGACACATAGACCAATGAAACAGAGCACCCAGAAATAAACTCACATATATGATCAATAATCCTTGACCAGGGTGCTGAGACTACAAAATGAAGGCAGGGGAGGGTCTCTTCAGAAAATGGTATTAGGATAACTGAATGTCTGCACGCTAAAAAATGAAAATGAATTGGAATGCAATGGACAACAATGCCCTAGGTTCAAGTGTGACTGCACATATGGTGTAACTCTATACTGTGTACAACCAGAGAAATGAAAAATTGCACTCCTTTTGTGTACAATGAATCAAAATCAATCAGGTCATATAAACCTAATTAGAATAAATAAATAAATTTTAAAAAGGGAGGTGGCATCACTCCCTTGTTGGCCAAGCAGGGGGTGGGGGGGGAGAAAAAAAGAAAATGAATTCTTATACACAGAAATAAATTAAAAATGGATTAAAGACTTAAGCATGAGAATTGACCCTATAAAACTCCCATAAGAAAACACAGAAGGGAAGCTTCATAACACTGGTCTTAGTGATGATTGTTTGGTTATGAAAGTAACAGCATAAGTAACAACAGACATGTCAGGCTACATGAAACTGAATGCTTTTGTGCAGCAAAGGAAACCACCAACAGAGTGAAGGGACAGTCTACAGGGTGGGAGAGAACATCTGTAGCCACATATCAGATTGGGGTAAATATCCAAAAGACATAAGACAATTCAATTGCCAAAAAAAAAGTAAGCCAATTAAAATAGGGGCAAAGGAATTGAATAGACACATCTCCAAAGAAAGCATATATGGCCTAAAAGGTATGTGAAAAGATGCTCAATATCACTAATATCAGTGAAATTAAAATCAATTCACAATAAAATTTGACATCATACCTGTTAGGATGGCCATTCATAAAAATAAAGCTTAAATCAATTCTAGAAAATAATAAATGTTGAAGATGTGGAAAAATTGAGCCTTTTACACTGTTGGTATGGAAAACACAGTATGACAGTTTTTCAAAAATTCAAAAGAGATCTAACAAATCATCCACAAATCCCACCTGAGTATTTATCTCAACTCATTGAGAACAGGAACTTAAAGAGAGATTCACACTGCCATATGCATTGCACCATTATTCACAGTTATGCAGACATAGAAACAAGTAAGTGTTCCTCATCAGATGAATGGATAAAGAAAACATGGCATATATTTACAATGGAATATTATTCAGTCTTAAAAAAGAAGGAAATTCTGTCATCTGTTACAGCATGGATAAATCTGAAGGGTTTAGGCTAAGTGAAATAAACTCATCACAGAAGAACAAATACTTCGTCACTCTACTTAGATGAGGTATTTGAGGTGGTCAAATTCACAGAAACTGATAAAGGAATGCTGACTGTCAGGTGCTGGGACAAGAGGAAACAGGAGTTGCTATATGATGGGTACAGAGTACAGTCATGCAAGATGAATGAGGTTGAGAACTCTGCTTATCACAATGTACCTGTGGTCAAGGATATTGCACACTTAATAATGCTCTAGGAGGGGAGACTGCATGCTAGGTGTGTTTTACTACCAAGAAAAAGTAGAGCCTGGCTACTCATTGAAAGAGATGAATATGAATATGGAGAAAGAAGATGCCAACAGGAGTTTTCCCCATTAAGAAGCTGCCTGACTGAGAAGCCACTGTGAAGGTTTCAGACAGGGGCACTGATTCACGGATGACGCAGTAAGGATCCTGTAGGGGAAGAAAAAGACTCTTCTCAACCATCCCACGTTCATGGCTGAGGCCCCTACAACAAAAGAAAAATATGCAAATTTAATTAATGTAAGTTTTATATAACACTGGGAGATTTAACAAAGAAATGAAATGGTAAAGAAATGTGATAGGAAAAAGAATATGATCTAATAGTGTAGGTCAAACATCCCTAATCTGAAATTCCAAAATCCCAATACTCCTAAATCTGAATTTTTTTGAGAGCTGATTTGATGCTACAAGTTGAAAATTTGCCCCCTTAAACTTTGTTCCATGCATGAAGTTGTTGTTGTTATTATTATTATTGGTGCTAGAGATTGAGCCCAGAGCCTGACACATGCTAAGCATGGGCTCTATCACTGAGGTATACCCTTAGCCCATGCACAAAATTATTTAAACTATTGTGTAAAAAAGAGGGTCAGACTCTGGGTTCAATCCCTTGCACCACACATTCACACACACAAATATATATATGTATATAAAATATTTATCATAAATATATAAACATATACTGTTACATTTATATCATGTTAATATGAATTTTATTCATATTAACATGAATAAAATATATACCAATATATTTATATAATTCATATTAATATATAAATAAATATTGGTATAAATTTATTATTATATAAATGTATGCTACATATAAATATATATACATAATATAAAATTACCTCCACACCATTTGTATAAGGTTTTCGTGAAAAATAAATACATTTTGTGTTTAGATTTGGGTCTCATCTGCAAGATATCTCATTATGCATATGTAAATATTCCCAAGTTAAAAAAAAAATCCAAGCCAGGCGCAGTGGCACATGCCTGTAATCCCAGCACTTAGGGAGGCTGAGATAGGAGAATCGTGAGTTCAAAGCCAGCCTCAGCAATGGCGAGGCACTAAGCAACTCAGTGAGACCCTGTCTCTACATAAAACACAAAATAGGGCTGGGGATGTGGCTCAGTGGTCGAGTACCCCTGAGTTCAATCTCCGGTACCAAAAACAAATCAAATATCTTAAACATGTCTTGTCCCAAGCGAACAATAGACATAGATCTCAAAGCAAGAGAAGGCCAGGGAATCTCACCAGTTCTCTTTGTGAACACCAAGTAGTCAATAAAAAATAAAAAATAAAAAAATAGAAAGGAAGGGAGGGAGGGAAAAGAAAAGAAAAGAAAGAGAAGGAAGGAAAATAAATGAAATGTGCTGCTGCTTTTACCTTGACAGCTCAGAGTGTCCTCTCAGACCCTCTTCTCCCCTCCTGGCTACCCACCCACCTTTTATCAAACCAAGTGTGCGAACAGATTTGTTTGCATTTTTACCCACAGTGTCATTTGATTCTGTAGCAAAATAAAAAGTTGTCAATGAAAGGAAATGGTGCAATTTGTGCATATGCAAGATGCTCAAGATTTCAAAGTTTTAGCGAGTCTAGCACAAAGATGTCCAAATGTTTTCTCTGGCGATATCTTCAGAGGCTAAACTGTGATTAATAGCCCAGAAAGAACCCTTTGAAGCGGGATTGGTGACATCAAAGTCGTAATCCAGGGGTGGCAGGAGCTCTATAATGAGTGGGAAGCATTTTAACACATTTCAAAGGATTTACAGCATGAATAAACAATAGACCTCAGCAGATGCACCACACACACCTTCCAGAAACATAACCTATAAGAAGTTTCCATTTTAATTTAAATGTAAATACAGTGTTCACACTCCTTTCAAATGTTAAGCATCCTCCTTCCTTTACCCCCAGACAGCCTCTTCCTGGCTAAGCACTCCTCCTTGCCCAGAACCCCCTCCTGCAGTTCTCAGAAACCGTGATTCCCTCTGTGCGGAAAGAGAACGTGGAAGTCAGAGGTCTCTGGTGGAATTTATATCCTAGGCAGGAACTGGGTTAAGAAGAGAATCTGAAACGGAGCTTACAGGACCCACATGATTTCCCGACTTCCATCTTAAAGGGAAAGAGATAGGGTGTCTGAAGACAGAGCTGGCGCTTCTAAAAGGTGGCAATTTCCCACCTTCTTCCTAAGATTTTCATCTCTGGGAAAACACTTGGCACTGTCATTTCATCCTTAGTTGTCTCTGAAAAATTGCCCCAGGTGTTGGGCTGTTGTTTTAAATACTCTAGCATTGACTTTAGTCTCCCTCTGCTGCCCCCTCTGGGCTGACCTGACTCCATACAGGTGCAAATATTTGGGAAATTTGCCTGTTCTCCCTTGGAACAAGAAAGAGGCTAATAAACTATGATTGCAAAGTAATGCTGGAAATGTCAAAAACTGTTTCAAATTGCTACAAGTACAAGGAGCTGTAAACAAAAGATCAAATCTTCAGGTCATGTTATAAGATTAAGTGATCTAAGTAGACCAGAGTATTAAAACTATTACCCCACAGTTAGCTTGGATACCAAGAATGGACACCATATCTATGGTCCACATCACAATAACTATATGCTATTCCTGCCTACATTAGCATGACCTTATTTTGGGGGGAGGAATGTCATGCCCAGGCAAATAATGATTATTCACTTCCTAAAAGACTCATCAACTTTTTTTATAGAACATGTCAGCTGTTAATTGATGCATGTCAGCTGTTAATTGTGGTTCCATGAATCCTTCCTTTCAAAACCCTCCCCTTGCTGATTCCAGAAATCCTGGACTGCTTTAGTGTGATCCTTACCCAATTCTAATCAAAGGCCCTCACTATGAAAGACATGCCTAAATCAAAGAGGGCTGTAGTTTTGTGAAGGGAAGGAATCAAGAATATATGAGAGAGTTGCTAATGTAGCTTTATTTCTCAACAAACTCTGACTTCAGTTTCCTTTCTCCAAGGCACTGTCAAAGCTTTGAGAAGTGGTCTCCCACTGCTGCTGGAAGCAAAAAATTGTGCTTTGTGTCATAGACGAGTTGGGTTAGTAAACTGTGGGGAGCTGGCTTGGGACAGACTGTGCCATTGTGATACTTGCAGTGATTGAAATAGTCTAATTTTAGTTTATTGCACTGTGGCTAGCAAAATGCAAGGAGTTTAATTCAGTAGTTCTATTAAAACACACTATAGAGCCAGGCAGTTCCCAGCAGCTCGGGAGGCTAAGGCAGGAGGATCACGAGTTCAAAGTCAGCCTCAGCAACTTAGCAAGGCCCTGTCTCAAAATAAAATATTAAAAGGGCTGGAGATGTGGCTCAGGGGTTAAGTACCCCTGTGTTCAATACTTCGTACCAAATAAACAAACAAACAAAACCCCACACTGTAGAATTCTGTGTTAAAAAAATTTTAGCTCATCTTTATAACCATCTATCCTAAATCTATAACAAGGACTTGCTCAGTTCTGAAACATTAAGGAAACTCAAGATAGCCATAATATATGACAGAGCTGCAGGCAGCCAACTAGAAGAAAATGTATGATGTTAGATTTTTGTCCTGCAGTGTTTACTTTCTCCCCTGACACTTATCTATGGCTTTAAGGATTAATGTTAATAAATAGGCAGAGCAGGGTGGAAGAGTTCCCAGCCCACATGGACACAGCCTAATCTCATATGACAAGAATAGGGATGATTTATATAGAGAAAAAGGAGCTGTGGTTTTGTGAAGGAGGGAATCAAGAATACATAAGAGCTGCCAGGCGTGGTGGCTGTACTCCTAGCACTTTGGGAGGCTGAGACAGGAGGATCGCAAGTTCAAAGCTAACCTCAGCAACCGCAAGGCACTAAGCAACTCATTGAGACCCTGTCTCTACATAAAACACAAAATAGGGCTGGGGATGTGGCTCAGTGGTCGAGTACCCCTGAGTTCAATTCCTGGTACCAAAAAAAAAAAAAAAAAAAAGATACATAAGAGGGCTGGTGATGTAGTTTGGTGGTAGAAGGCTTCCCTGGCATATTTTAGGAAGCCCGGGTTCTATCTTTAGCATGGGAGTGAGGAGAGGAGGGCACGGATAACCTTTTCTCCCATCTGTTCTATTGAAGGAAAATAGACACAGATAACAAGTTCATTCTTTTATAAATATACAACTTTGCTGTTATCATGCTCATGGGAAATTCAAAGACCAAAAGAAACCCATTCTCCATTTTGGTATTGATTTCTAGTTGGCAGTTGTAAGGAATTTCTGCATAATTAACACATCCAGACTATTTGCTTGAGGATTATTATTATTAATTATTATTATTATTCTTAAGGAAGTAAATGACATCTTAAAAGACTTGTGACCCAGAAATCTCAAATTATAAAGCTAGGGAAAAACCAGTAACTCCTTCCTCCCTCTTTAAGCCTTAAAACTTATAAATAGGATGTCAGCCCAGCAAACAACTATGTCCAGTCCCAGACTGTTATCAGGAAGTAAGCAGGTTTTCTTTCCTAACACACTAAATAGTGAATTGCTCTCTGTTTTCTGCATTTTTTGCTACAACTACAGAAGTTGCCAGTTCAGTTTGCCTTAATGATAAGAATTTCCTCTTAGAACCAGATGAAGGAAGTTCATTCCCTTATTTTATTTTATTGTTTTGTTTTGTCTTTTAGTTTTTGTTATCTATTTATTAGAACTAGAGATTGAACCCAGGGTTGCTTTACCACTGAGCTATATTTCCAGTCCTTTTTATTTCTTGTTTTGAGCTAGGATCTTACTAGGACTTCACTAAATTGCTAAGGCTGGCCTTGAACTTAAGATCCTCTTATCTCAGTCTCCCAAATGGCTGGGATTATAGACATGCACCACCATGCCTAGATCATCCCCTTGACTGACTGATTTTGGTGGCATTTGCTTCCGAAAACATGGCCATAATGTATGCTTACAAATGTACTAGAGCCTAGACTGCTGATATTTGTGTAAGATCTACCCAAGAAGACCTGACTCACTCAAACAAAATGAAAAGAGATCCATGCATCCATATCTGTCAGCACCCACATGTCAGTGAGGTGTGAGAATGGCATACTCCAATGTCAGAAACATCCTATGAAACACAGTTGCTTTCAGTCCAACCAGGGCTGATCCTGGGCAAAATCATGATTTGGGCAAACAAGTATTCAAGTTCCCACACTCCTTTTCACTTTTGTCTTTCCACTTCTGAAGGTACACCATGGCTTTAATACTGTCCCTTTCCTATCCTCACAACCAACTCCCCTGACTTCTTTGGGCACCCTTGAATTTTTCCAGGCAGTAGATTCCCATCAAATCTCCTTTGTCTTTGTTCCAAAGTTGAGGTCACTAGGCTCCTTTGACAATTTAGGTGTGACTTGTTAATAGATAAGTGTATTAGTTTGCTCCACTGAGATGTTCGTATAGCATGGAAAGCTTTCTAGAAACAGTATTTTAATGGATGATTCTAGACCATTAAGTGTCCAGGTAAGAGGGATAGTTTGAAAATAGGAGACTTTGCATTTAATGATGTTCAAGTTATTCGCATTTGGAGAAAATGTATTAAGGGTCTCCTATGAGTCTCTTTTTTTTTTCTTTTCTTTTTTCTGGAATTGAACCTAGGAGTACTCTACCACTGAGTTATATCCCCAGTCCTTTTGTTTTTTGGTTTTTGTTGTTGGTTTTTTTTTAATCTTAAGACAGGTTCTTGCTAAGTTACCCAGGCTGGCCTCAAAATTGCAATCCTCCTATCTCAGTCTCCTGAGCAACTGGAATTGCAAATGTGTGCCACCACACCCAGCTTCTCCTGTAGGTCTTACAAAGATGAATAAAATAGTTTTGGAATTTTTAAATTTTTTTTCCTCAGGGAGAGAGAGCCTAGAGAAGCTATGGAGGGACGAAGACAAGACTTTAAAACAATTCATTGCAATTTGGAGCAGAAAGTATTCTAATAAACCTCTGAATAAAATGACATGACAGAATAGAAGATAAGTTTTCCTGAAAGAATAAGACCCTGGAGATGTGGCAATGAACAGGCTATCCTTTGAAGGTTTAGCAGGAGTTTGACCGGAGAAGGGATAGATTATATTTGGAAGACATGAGCAAGAAAGACCCAGAGTGACAATCTGGAAGTTCGAGAGGGTTCCAGAGAGCTTGTAAGGCAAATTTCCAGGAAGCTTCTAATTTTAATATTAGACATTTAATAATAACATTATTAATAACTAAAACATTCATAATTTTACCCTCGCAAGCAAGTGATTCCTTATCAATGAAAATAGTGGGCAGTTTAGGGAAGAAGAAATCACAGAAAAGGAAGACTTTGCTTAGGCATCATAAATCACTTGTGGACCCATGAACAAAAGCTTTGCTTCACTCTTCCAGGGGCTTTTAGGCAGAATGTCTGTTCATTGTGTGGCTCAATGTAAGTGGTTTGGCTACAAGCTACTAGGGTACTTGTGGTAATTAATTTTTACATAGTGCTAATGACTCCAAAATCATCAGTTGAATTTCATGAATCAGGTAATTGCACATAGAAGTGACATTTTGTATTCCAAGACTAAGAATTCTAAAAAAAGGTCCAGGAAGGACAGAATAAATATTACTGAAGACATTTTAAAAATATCCCTAACATTTCTGCCCAACACACCTTACCAATTGATGGGGTGAGGGTGTGAGTTCCATGACTCGCCCAAACACTTCTGCTTCCTATGTTTTCTTTTTTTTTTTTAATATAAAGGCATTTTTTAATGTATCTTTTAGTTGTAGGTGGACACAATACCTTTACTATTTTTATGTGTTGCTGAGGATCGAACCCTGTGCCTCACATGTGCCAGGCAAGCACTCTACCACCGAGCCACAACCCCAGCCCCCTATTCTCAATTAAGACACAGAGCTACATGAAGCTTCAGAAAATAAGATAGTGTTAGCTTTATATTATGCAGGTTGGCAATTCAGTGCCTGGAGCTGTAAACACTACCTTGGATCTCCCTCTTTAGCATGGAAGCAATAGAAAGAACACTAGACTTAAAGTCTAGCTTTTATTACATGTCACAGGGGAGTTTGAGTAGATTGGTGTTTTCTGCTCATGTACCACAGCATTCTGCCTTGTGGCCGGTGTGCACACATTTTGGGGCTGCACAACTTCATCTAGATCATTGTGGGGGGTGTGGTGTCAAGAAGGGTGGAATCTGTGAGAGGGAACACCTGAAGCTTTACTTGGTTGTAAATGAGAGGGCTAGTCAGGGCAGCAAATGGTACTTCTCAAAAAGCAACATCATGCTAAACAACAAGGAAGCTAGGAAGTATAATGACTGTTGATGCAGCAGGGCACAGGGGTGCATGCATAATCCCATCAAGGCTGAGGCAGGGGGATGGAACATTCTAGGCTGGCCTGGGCAATTTAGGGACAGCCTGCCTCAAAACAAAAATAAAAAGGGCTGAGGATGTAATCCAGTAGTAAAGTGCGCCAAAGTTCGATCCCCAGTACTAAAAAAAAAAATTTGTGGATGTAAATTGGAATTTTAAAAAGTTGAGTAATGGAGTAATGATAGGCTTCCATCCAGCTCTGACACTCTATCTATGGTTGGGAAAAATATTCTGAAATGAGAATGAGATGAGAGTAATAAGAATAAACAAAATAGGGGCTGGGATTGAAGCTCAGTGGTAGAGCGCTTGCCTGTCACGTGTGAGGCCCTGGGTTCGATCCTCAGCACCACATACAAAGCAATAAAATAAAGACATTGTGTCCATCTACAACTAAAACAATATAAAAAAAAGAAAAAACAAAATAGAAAAAAAAGAATACAAACAACAATAAATGTTGACAAGAATGTGGGGGAAAAGGCACATTTATACATTGCTAGTGGAACTAGCAATCTGGAAAGCAGTATGGAGATTCCTTAGAAAACTTGGAATGGAACCACCATTTGAGCCTGCTATCCCACTCCTCGGTCTATACTCAGAAGACTTAAAAACAGCATACTACAGTGCTGCAGCCACTTCAATGTTTATAGCAGCTCAATTCCAATAGCTAAACTGTGGAACCAACTTAGATGCCCTTCAAAAGATGAACAGATAAATAAACTATGGTATATATACACAATGGAATATTACTCAGCATTAAATGAGAATAAAATTATGGCATTTGCAGGTAAATGGATGGAGTTGGAGAATATCATGCTAAGTGAAGTAAACCAATCTCAAAAAACCAAATGCCAAATATTCTCTCTGATAAGTGGATGCTGATCCATAATGGGGGGAGCATGGTAAGAATGGGGAGATTTTTGTCAAAGGGGAGGGTGGGGAAGTGGGGTACATAGGGGCAGGATTGATGGTGGAATGAGATGGACATCATTGCCCTAGATATATTTATGACTGCACATATGGTGTGACTCTACATCGTGTACAACCAGAGAAATGAAAAGTTGTGCTCCATTTGTGTACAATGAATCAAAATGCATAAAAAAAGAAAAAAACAAAATAGAGAAGATAAAACTAAAATCTGCAGAATGTATTATTTCTTAGCCTTTAGGTAGGTGACAGAAGGGGAGGGGCTTATGTGAATTGAGAAAACTTAAATAATGGTTTTTCTGAGAAAATTTAGATGGTTTTACCAAAGCCTGGATATTTGATTTGCCAATGCTCTCATCACAGCTAACCATGAGCAAGCAGCAATGCTGTTTCTGTGGTCTCTTCAGCTATCATACCTCATCCCTCACTTTGCTATGGTGGCTAAAATGAATGTGTTCAGTTTTCTAATTTTTATATCTTTCTTGTTCCTTAACTCATGAAGAAGGGAACAGAGGTTTAGTTTTTGCTCTCTCTTAAAAATGTTTTTAAGATAAGCTGGGAGGTGGCGCAAGACTGAATCCCAGCACTTAGGGAGGCTGAGACAGGAGAATCACGAGTTCAAAGCCAGCCTCAGCAAGGGCGAGGTGCTAAGCAACTCAGTGAGACCCTGTCTCTACATAAAACACAAAAGAGGGCTGGGGGTGTGGCTCAGTGGTCAAGTGCCCCTGAGTTCAATCTCCAGTACCAAAAAAAAAAATGTTTTTAAGATAAATGAATTCAAGGTTAACATCTTCATAGTATCTATTCTCCTAGTAAAAATTATGCCTCTTTCAATTTGGATATTAGCAAATATTAGCCATCTTTAAAAACTGCACACTTATGTGAAGATAACTGCCAATTATATGACCCTTTTTTCTACTGAATCCCTGAAAGCATTCCAAGTTAGCTTTTGATCTGTAGATCCAAGTTTAATTTTAACATTTACCAGTTCTTCTGCTTCATTCTAAGGAATGACAACTCCACATGATTAACTCCTTTATAAAAGTGCCTAGTATGACATGCAGGTATATGTCCCTGAGAAAAACTACAGCAATTTGAGAATCCAGAAGTCAGAAGTAGTGTACTGAGAAAGGTAGCATTCTACAGAAAACAAAACTGGCAACATGGCTAATTAACCAGGATCATTCATATCGAATAACCTACACTGACAGTGGTTTTCCCATTTACATGGGAGGCTAAGGCAGGAGGATTGTTAAATTTATGGCCAGCCTAGGCAACTTAGCAAGACTCTGTCTCAAAAGGGCTGGTGATATATCTCAGTGGCAGAACACTTGGGTAGCATGCACAAGGTCTAGAAGGAAAAAATAATCAGTAATCAATTACATCCTAAGTCCATAAGATAAGACTCTAGAAAGTTTTAAAAATCAGTTATTCTGACTACTGCATCACAATTCTATAAAACCAAGTTCTCAAAAAAGTGAACCCATACTTAAAGTGATTCTTTTCCCCTCCTCCTCCTCCTCCTTTGTACTGAAATTAAACTCAAGGGCATTTTATCACTGAACTACATTCCCAGTCCTTTTTTATTTTTTACTTTGAGACAGGGTCTCACTAAGTTGCTGAGGGGCTTGCTAAATTGTTGAAGCTGGCCCCAAATTTGTGATCCTCTGCCTCCAGCCTCCTCTGAGTTGCTGGGATTACAGTCTTGCACCATCACACCCAGTTTAACTTTATTCACTAACACCACAATACCTACAAGATTCAGTAAAAGAACACTTTCTGGGCACTGGCATTTTATGAATTGGTAAACAAACAAGAAACTCAAACACACACACACATACACACACTCTCTCACTCTCTCTTTCCCTCTCTCTCTCTCTGAGTGATATATAAAGATACACATACATACACTGTACATGTATACAGTCTATGAGAACTTATCCTCTGTCCTGTCATATCTATAAGGTATGAGGAATGCGTATGCCTGGCTGTCCAGAAAAGGTCTGGCAGTGTAGGATGTGTAGGGCATGAGTTTTATAGCAGGTTCCCATTTTTAAAACTTTCTAAATAAAGTCTTATCTTACAGACTTAGGATGTAATCAGTTACTGATTTTTTCTCTCCTGGGCCTTGTACATGCTAGGCAAGTGTTCTAGCCCTGAGCTATATCCCCAATCCATTTTATTTCGAGACAGGGTCTTGCTAAGTTGCCTAGGCTGGCCAATAATTTAACAATCCCCCTACATCAGCCTTTGAAGTAGCTGGGATTGTAGGTGTGTGCCACTGCGTGGGGCTCTGAATATTTTTTAAAAGACTAGAGCCTATTGAGAATAAAGGCCAGCAGAGTTTATTTATCTGAGGAAGGCATTCTACGAACACCACAACTGTCTGCTCATTCTCCAGCTGCAGCCGTATGCAATCCTGTGTCAATTCTTTTGAATCAGTGCAAATAAGCTATCTTATATTGGTATTAACCTCTAAAAAGTACATGGATTCCTTTCAGAAGTTACAAGTTCTTTGAAGCCAGGTACCAAGTATCTCTTTCTTTTTCCATTCATTAATTCAAAAAAATATTTCTTCAGGGCTGGGGATGTAGCTTAGTGGTAGAGTACTTGCATACCATACTTGAGACCTGGGTTCAATTTCTAGGACCACCAAAAACAAACAAAAACTTTCAGCACCTGCTGTAAGACTTACAATGTGCCTTACACATGACACTAAAGAATAAAACGCTCATTGAAGACTCTATGATGCACCAAAATATTTTAAATTATTTCTACCCTTGCCTCCTGGAGATAGATCATATCCACCATCTCTTTACAAACTTCAGTATGACAGATTCTTCTTTCGGTCTTCCAAGACCACTTATGGCTCATTATCCCAAGAAGCTAAGCAATTGTGAGCCATTTTGACAAGTTAGTGCAGCACCATGATGAGTAATAAATTTCTAGTTTAAATATTTCTAGAGAATATCTCATCAGAGCCAAATGATGCAGCACTGAAAGCTACCCATGAATCTTATGAACACTGCCTTTGACTCTCCAAGTGCCCTGAGGACAGGAACTAAGTCTACTCTATTGATCACCCCGTTCCTAGCACTAAGCATTCAAGAATTGTGAATCAACGAATTGTGTTGCAATAAATTTTATTTAACATGACATCCAAAACTCTCTAAGAGCATTCCCTAGCTTACCTCATTTCCCTTCATGTTTCCTAAATTCTTAGTCGATCTTTAGGCATGCTCCGATTCTTTCAGACTCTTTGCTCAAGGTATCTGATTCCCAGATTACAGAGGGGCAGGGATGAAGCATGTGAGTTCTGAGGTCAAAACACCTGGGATTTGTCTCAGTTCTGCCACTTGTTAGGAAGGTTGGACGACTTACTTGCCTTCTTAGTGTTTGGGTTTCATCATCCAGAGAGCTGGATGAGTATTTACTGAGTTAGGGAATAAAGTGTTTCTATTAAATTGATAGAGAGTTTCAGTGGCAGTGGAGATGCAGATGGCGATGGTGCCAGGAATTTACCTGGAGCCATATGGCACCTCTAGAGATCTTGGTTGGGAGGAGTTTTAATGAAGCTAAGTTACTTGACTCCACTTTTTGACCATCTCTTCATCATATATTTTGGGCTTTACAAAAAATGCTATTAATTAAAGTTTCTGGTTAATCAGAGATTTTATAGACTTATCCAATTTTCTAATGGCCAGAGTCTCATTAAATGCTGGTTTGGATTAATAGAGGGAAAAGTAAATAAATTGAGTATTTAAGGCTTGAGGGTTTGTTTTAATTTTTTCCTGTTTATCTTCTTAAAATATTAATTAATTAATTAATTGTGGTACTAGGAATTGAACCCAGGGATCCTTTGCCACTAAGTTACATATCCAGCCCCCACTCTTTTTGTTTGTTTGTTTAATTTCATTTTGAGACAGAGCCTCACTAAGTTGCTGCGGCTGGCTTCAAACTTGTGATTCTCCTGCCTCAGCCTCCAGAGTTGCTGGGATGACAGGTATGCCCCCTCATACCTGACTTTTTAAGGTATTATTTTAAGACATGAACATCATAAAAATCTCAACAAAGAGTGAGAGAGAAAGGGGCAAAGTGGCCCATAATAATGCACAATTTTATCTGCTGCTTTTTAAAAAATCAGAGATCAAGAAAATAGAGAAATCCACTTATTTTGCCCCATATCTGTTCCTCTGCTCCAGATCAGAACAAATACTACTATTTATTGAGTGTCTATGATGTAGTAGATACTATGCCACGGGTTTAAAATGAATTACTTAATACAACAACCCTGTGAGCCATCTCATCTGTCCACAAAGAAAGGAAACTGAGGCAAATAGTGTTCAAGCCCTTTCTCCAAGGTCAGAGCACTAAGCAGATATGTTGAAAGAGCCCATCAAGATGCCCTAATTAAACTGTAGTTGTTTCAGAAATGTTCATATTATACAAAGCAGACCACACTGAGTGATTGATGAGATTGCTGACTGACCAAGCTGATTGAACTCCATTGATTTTAGATGATGTCTGGATTATTTGGGTCATTTACACACCAAACCAACTCAACAGAATAGTGATCCCATTGCCTACCCAACAGTCACTATTGCTAGGGCTAAGCCAAACCTAATCATCTGGAAAACAGTTGATTTGGTTTTTATATAACTGGAACTACTCTTGTGAAGAGCCAAGAATGGAACAACTCATACTAAGATTGAACCTTAACAAAATCTTAACAGTCTTCTCTGTCAACCTCCAATTCTCCAGTTTAGTTAGGCAACATTTAATTTAGTTTACTGATGTCTCACATATGCAGGGGGATAAAGTTCACAATTGTTACTCCACACAGCCGTGGTTTACAGTGTTCTCTTTGTACAACATGTTGGCACCAAAACAAATGATTAACATTATATACTTCTAACATATGAACCAGACTATCAGGAGCAGGGCTTGTGTTCTGAAGAGAAAAATATAGTTTCTATTAACATGACCCAAATTTCCGGGGGAAAAATGTATTAAGTTTTGATCTATTTCTCAATAGAGAGATCATAATTATAATGGCTTTGTTTCTAATTTATTTGATTTAAAGTTTCTAGAGTTATCTTTTAGTAAGTGTGTGTGTGTGTGTGAGAGAGAGAGAGAAAAAGAGAGAGAGAGAAAGCAAGAATGGGAATGAATGACCTGAAAATTCTATTTTAGATTTCATAGTGGCATAAATTAATAAACTGTGGATGGCTTTGAGACTTCTCCAATAGAAACTATTCAAATATGAAATGATATGGAAATGAAAGAAAACTTTTAATATTAAATGGGAATAGTTTTCTTTTCTATGAATGAGAAGGATACTGGTAAAGAAAAGCAGGCTCTATTTTCTTGTATTTCTGACCACTGGGAAAAATCAAAGCTGCTGTATTTGCTATACTTGACAGGATCATTAAAGAAATAAAACAAAAGGGCTCTAAGTTGAACCGCCACTTAAAAATAAAATGCCCAGTCGCTATCCTATTTAGGAGCTATGCAGGGACTATTAAGATGTGCTGGAGGGAGACAGTGAATCTGATTCACAAAATACTAATTTTTCCAATATTAGAGTCCTTATTACAACTCATATTGAAATCTATTTTCTTTTTTTCCTGAAGACAAAGCAGCAAGAGAGCTCCTAGAGCTAGGAAAATAGGAGGAACTTTGAGAAATGGATTTCAGCTCCACACTGGAAGAATTCTCTGGATGAGAAAGATTAGGGGGAAAAAATCCTGGGATCTACAGTGCTTCAGTGAGGCTCATATGATTCTCCACCCTCAAGTTGTTTTTCACAAAAAGGATCTTACTAGTTTCAGAAGCTCGAACATGAAAGCCATTTCTTAGCATTTCTGCAGTAAAGATATCTATTGGACTTTTGGAATCAATATTCTTACACTTTTTGACCATTATGAAAATATTATTCACCTCACATCTCTTCACAACCCACAAAGCTAGTGCTTCATGAAACACATGGTGGAAAACATGGCTCCCCATGGAAAATACCAGGCTTTTCTGTGTCTGCAAAGAGCCACAGGAACTGAAAAAAAGCTTTTGCTGGGATACTGCAAAATTAGAACAACTTCTCTCACACATTGAGAAATAGTCTCAAGTTAAGTCTGTGCATATGCTATTTCCATTATTCACAAGTGACCCTCAATGTCATTGCCGGTTTCCTGAAACAAGAATCTTATTGTTATCAACAAAACATTATTTTACAAAGATGGGAAGCAACTGTAATCCCAGCTACTCCAGCCTGAGGCAGGAGGATAGCATGTTTGAAGCCAGTCTGGACAACTTAGTGAAACCTGGTCTCAAAATAAATTTACAAAACAGGGCTGTCTTGAGTTCATTCTCAAGTATGCAATGAGGGAAGAAGGGAGGAAGGAAGGAGAAAGGAAAGGAAAGAAAAGGAAAAGAAAAAAAAAGAATCCACCTATCATTTGGCTTTGTGTTCTTTGTGGTGACCATCATGAGGGGCACAGTGACATTTCTGCATACTAGTCAACATGGCAACTAGTAAGTGAAACGTGGCTAGTCTGAATTGAGAAGTGCCCTAAACATAAAGCACACACCAGATTTTGAAGACAGTACAGAAAAGGTAAAGTATCTCAATAATTTTATATTAACTACACATTAAATGATAATATATTTGAGGTGGGTATGGTGGCCCACGCCTGTAATCCCAGTGGCTCAGTCAGGAGGATCCAGAATTCAAAGCCAGCATCAGTAAGTGCGAGGCACTAAGCAACTCAGTGAGACCCTGTCTCTAAATAAAATACAAAATAGGGGTGGGATGTGGCTCAGTGGTTGAGTGCCTCTGAGTGTAACCTCTGGTACAAAAAAAAAAAAAAAGGATAATATATTTGATGAGGTATAGATGAATTATTGACATTGATTTCACCCATTTATTTTACTTTTTAAAATACGGCTAATAGGGGACTGGGCAGCATTGTCCTCTAAAGTTCTTCAAGAAGAGTCAACCGAGAAATTTCAAACCATTACAACTCAAAACAACATTTCAGTTAGAGATTATTAGGGGTCCCTTCTCTGGAGGCTTTTCTTAAAACCCTTCTTTGTAGATGGGGAAGGTGGTCAGAGCTTTAAATAGAACCTGCTGATGCCAAGTTCAGGTAGATCTCAGCCTGAGATCTCTTTTTTCCACCCCGATTGGTGGGACAGGAGAAAATGCGGACAGAACTTCTAAAAAGAAAGAAGCATTTAAGCTGCTTATATCTGAACACGAAGAAAACAGCACTTGGAGAATACAAATTCAAAACCTAAGGGCATCCTGGAGTGTGTCGGGGATTGGGGAACTAGGAGTTTCAAAAGATGCCCTCTTCACTACGCCACACCACACACTCATCTTGCCCTCAAGACAATCAAGATAATGAAAGTCTCAAGGACAAGGGCCAAAAACCATTAACAAGGGGCAAAAGAGCCGAGAAGGCATGGTTTCTGCAGGTGCTGCCTGGCCTCTCTGCTTCTCCTTCCGCCTGTTCACAGAAGCCGGGGCGCCCCAGCCGCTTCTACCCCGCAGCTGGAGCGGTGAAGCTGGCTGCGCAGCGAGTCCACAAGCGCAGGGCTGCCGAGAGGCTGGGCGGGAGCGAGGACACGGCACTGGTGCACGCTGGTGCTTCCCGGCACCTGCACCGTGGGTCCCTTAATCACGAGAATGCAACATTGTTTCTGGGAAAGCCCCACCCCCTACTCCGCCCCAGGAAGGGGCTGCAATTTCTTTCAGAGGGCACAGTCCCTGAGAACTACATCTGCAGTCCCCGGCAGGGGTCCTAATGAGGGCCTCATCCTTGTCTCGCTAGATTCAAAATATGGAGTTCTGACTGGAGCTCCTTCTGAAGTTCACAGCTTGTTATAATAGACCTCGGGCTCTGGAAGGCTTGTGGCCAGCACCGTGTATCACAGGACAGCCCACATTTCTAATGTGTTTCAAGCGCTCTCTGGACTACCAGGAGATTGTGTTCACAAATTACTCTCCACTGAGCACCTCCTACATGCCAGCCCCTCTCTAGGAGGAGACCACTACAGGCATGAAATCCTTGTGCTCAGGGACTTAGATTCCAGAGGCACCAGGAGTTTCGCCCAACCCAGAATTCTCAGAGGAGGTGGTGCTAGGACTGAGTTTTGAAGAAAAAATTGGGGAGGGGGTGGACAGGGATGGAAAGTGTGGTGATGGAGAGGGGAATAGCAGAAGTCACTCTAGAGAGCAGAATTAGTATGGAGTCTTGAAGCAATGTCATAGTACTGACCAGGTGTACTTTATATAAATGCAATAGAAGACACCATCTCTGTTCTCATCAGAGCTTGAGATCTTAGCAAATAGGTAAATAAGATGGTTACATGAGACAGCAGCACCTCAGGACAGACCAAGGTGCTGAGGTGCACACATCCAGTTGTAGATTGTTGTAGATGAGGATCCTGTGTATTAACATATGCTATTTCCATTATTCACAAGTGACTCTCGGTGTCATTGCCGGTTTCCTGAAACAAGAATCTTATTGTTATCAACTGCAGGCTGGTGCTAAGAAAATCCCCAGCCAGTCTCCCAGAAAGCTTCCTGGTTTTTCAGCTTATGCTTTGGGCATGAACTGAGTGACCCCAGGTACTTAGCCTCCCTGGGGATAAGCAAGAAAAGGCTTCACTTTTCTCTCGACTTCCCCCACTTCTGTGAAAAGGGCAGTTCCTTAACTGTATCTCAGGACCATTTCATAGATTTTCAGTTATAATCACTGGCGTCACGCCCCCAGCACTTTTTATTTTTTTATTTTGAGACAGGGTCCTGCCAGGTTGCTCAGGGCCTTGCTAAGTTGCTGAGGCTGGCTTTGAACTTTTGATCCTTCTGTCTCAGCCTCCCAAGCTGTTAGGATTTCAGACGTGCACCACTGTGTTTGGCTCATTGCTTATTTTTAACCTTTTTTTTTTTTTTAATATTTTTTTAGTTGTATGCAATATCTTTTATTATTTATTTTTATGTGGTGCTGAGGATCGAACCCGGTGACTTACGCATGCGAGGCAAGCGCTCTACCACTGAGCCACCACCCCAGCCCCTTATTTTTAACCTTTAATATAGCAACACAAAACTTTTTTTTTTTTTTTTTACTGGGGATTGAACCCAGGGATACTCTACCACTGAGCCATATCTCTTCCCCTTTTCATTTAGAGACAGGGTATCACTAAGTTGCCCAAGCTGGCCTTGAACTTGTGATCCTTCTACCTCAGCCTCCCAAGTCACTGAGATTACAGGCATGAGCCATTGCATTTGGCCTTAAAGCTCTTTTTCCCACTCTCCTCTCCCCAAGCTGGATGTATGGCTTTAGTGGCTTGTGGGCTGGCTCTTCTCTGGACTAGCTCTTGGGGTGTGGGGAACAGAGGAAGGGAGAAGAGGGCAGAACTCTCCTTCCCTGATGGGGGATACTACAGATCCTCTCTAGCTCCTCACAAGGTTCCTTGTGTTTTATGTGGAGAGGTGGTAGCCCCCACATGCCCCAGAGTTAAGGAACTCACACTCAACAGCTAACCTAGCTCTTGGTGACCTTTTAAGCACCAAGTTGTATCCTCTCAATAGTCCTTAGTTGTATAAACCCGAATACCTCAGATTGTGACTCAACTTGGATGAAGAGCCTTTAAAATTGAAGTGAGGCCTTTAAATTAAAATGAGGCTGTTAGTGTGGACCCTGATCCAATCTGATTGTTGTTAGAAAAAACATAAACAAAAAAGAAGAGGCGATTGGGACACAAATGACATGGCCCAAGGGGTGACCATATGAAAACAGTGAGGAGGAGGCTATCTGCAAGCCAAGGAGAGAGGCCATTGAAGAAACCAAGTCTGCTACACCCTGATCTTGGACTTCCTGGAACTGTAAGAAAACATCTATTGTTTAAACCACCCAGTCTGTGTTAACTTGTTATGGCAGCTCTAACTAGTACATGGTCCCTTGCCAGAGGAGGCTACGTCTCCCGGCCCATCCTGAGCTGGACACTCGCACTGCATTCACATCACAAGTGCATCTCTTAACCTTCCTGCTCTCTGATCTCAATTTCTTCCATGTCCTGTGGGTTCATAAAAGAGCCTTCTATTTTTTTCTAAAAAACTGAAAAACCAAAGAAGAGCAGTTTCCATTATGACTTAATTCACTCTCCACTTAGCTTTTCCCCCAACAAAGGGCTAATTGCATTTTATTAGCCAAGAAGGTACTCAGCTAAGGGATGAGATTTTACATTATATATATATATTATATAGATTTATATTATATATGTATATATATTTTAAAAATGATTGACTCCAAGTTTCACTAATGACTCTTTTGGGAATTCCCCCCTTTCATCAGTGTTGGGAGAGGAAAAACACATCCTTCCTCTGCCCTCATAAGGGCCAGGAGATGAAGGTAACTTGCAATAACCCTCTCAGAACTGAGAATGTAGGATGCAGGGACTTCTAGTTTCCCCCATGGACCTTATTTCTAGGTGGTCAAGCCCCTGATTATCCTGCTGCACACACTCACTCTGGAGAAAACATCTGAGTTTTTCAGTTTTGTGCTTGGGCAGTGAGCTCCTCTACCCAGCCGATTGGGCAAACTAATCTGCGACAAGAATACCTGGAGAAAAAAATGATTTTTGTTTTTGAGATTTGAAGAATGAAAAAACATCTCAAGACTAGGAGATTAAGATGTGTGTCATCTGGCCACAAAGGTTCCCCTTCAAGAAGGTACCCATCAGCCTGTGATCACCTCTGTCCTACACAAACCACCCCTAAATCAGCCTCCTAGCAAAAGGGCCCTTTAGAACAAGATGGTCCTTCATTTTCCCATCAGCTAACATATTGTAATGAAGTTCTTTCTCTACCTCTGTCTGACCTCTTAACTAATCGGCTTCTGTCATGCAGCAGTAGGCAGACCAACCCTGTGTGTGGTGACAGTATTAATGTAGTAATGCCTCTAGTGATGAAAAGATATGTCTCAATAGCACAGTTATGTAAAATCCAACCAACCATGCTTCATTACCAGACTCAAAAATATCATAGGAGGCCAAAGATATATTGGGGGTGGGGCACAAAACTCTCTCTGCCCTGCAGAAAAAGAACACAGCTCCCTAGCCCAGTCAAGGACAATGGGGCTCCCTGTCTCTTTTGGTCCAAGTGAGAGCAACCCAGATTCCCTTGGAGTAACACCCTGTCTGTGATATGAAGGTCCAAGGCCTAACCTCACTAAAGCCTCTGGCACCCCCACATGATCAAGCAATTCAAACCCACAAACATGCTCCTTTACCCACACAGGCCCAGAGATTGCTGCCCCACCCCCTTCCATGGTGATGCCTCTGTGAAACCCAGGGAAGACCTGAACAACACTCTGCTCTTAGTTTCTGAAAAACCCCTCTAGACGTATTGCACCTCACTTGCTCTTCGTTAACCTCCAATTATCCTTCCCCATGCCTAACTCCATAAACATCTCCAAACCCTATCCCCAGTAGGGCAGATTTGAGACTTGGGTCCCCATTTCTTCACTCTTGACTGCCTTGTGAATGAACTCTTCAGCACTTATGGTTTAGTGATTGGCATATAGGTGTTGGTGGGTGTATAAAAGGAGCTTGGATGGGTAACTTTAGTGTCCAAGACTCTAAACTCTCTAAACCCTCCATCTACTACTCAGAAAGAGTGGGTTGAACTGTGTTTCTGCTACCCCAAGATTCAAATGGACAAGTCCTAACCCCAAGTACCTCAAAATGTAACCTTATTTGGAAATAGGGGTTTTGTAGATTAAGAATTTAGATGAGGTCATGCTGGAGCAAGTGGCCTCTTATCCAATAATGACTAATATCCTTATAAATAGGGGAAACTTGGACACAAACTCACAGGAAGAACACCAAGAGAAGATGAAGGCAGATATAGGGATTGTACAGAAGCCAAGGAATGCCAAAGATTGTCAGAAAACCACCGGAAGCTAAGAGAGAGGCTTGGAACAAACTCACCCTCAGAGCCCTCCAGGGGGAACCATCCCTGCCTTCCTCTTGGACTAAGACAATACATTTATGTTGTTGAATCTTGGTTCGTGGTACTTTGATAAGGCAGCCCTAGCAAACTAATATAGGCCTTAGATTAGGAGTCAAGAGTAGGTTTCAACTTAAGCTTCCATCTTGTAGAAGTTATTGAGTTCTTTGATAATTATTTATTGAGTACTTTCTATGCAC
Source organism: Geosciurus inauris (assembly GCA_004024805.1). NCBI lineage: Eukaryota > Metazoa > Chordata > Mammalia > Rodentia > Sciuridae > Geosciurus > Geosciurus inauris. The sequence continues at coordinate 60,327 of PVHX01009128.1, forward strand.
TGGACACTGTTCTGAGTTACAGATATACAGTGTTAACAGGACTCATAAGGACTCTACCATCAAGTTGCTTGCAGACTAGCATATATATTGCAGATAAGCAATAGAGATAGACACATGTCAGATCCTGATGGAGACAAACAAATAATATTATAGAGTGGAGAACTGTATGGATACTTTTCACTGGGTGGACAGAGAAGGTCCTCTTTAGAAGTAACATATGAATTGAATTATGAATCACAAGATAGAGAAGGACCTACTGTAAGGATCCAGGGAAAGCATGTTCCAAACAGAGCAAGTAGCTGGAACAGAGTCAGGAAAAGGCTTGGAATATCTGAGGAACAGAATGAAGACAAGGAGCTAGTGGAAGAGTTCAAGGAGAACAGAGAGACCCAGACAGATCATGCCGGAGTTGGCAGATAAGGAAGGAGTTTAGATTTTCTTCTAGATGTGATCTTTATCCACTGAAAGTTTTATATAGGTGAGAGATCTGACCTGATCTATAGTTTTAAAAAAACTACTGTTTAGCTGTTAGACTATATGAGGCAAGAGGAGAATCAGAGCCCAATGAGGAGGTAAAGGTGAGAGATGCTATAGGTAAATCACTCTGAACTATACCTTCATTTCACATGGTTTTCCTGTGTGTGTATGTGTGTCCAAATTTCCATGTTTTATAAGGGTACCAAATTGGATTAGGGGGCCACCCTAATGACTTCATTTTAATTTCACTACCTCAGCAAATACCCTAATTTTAAATAAGACATTCTGAGTTATTGGAGATTAGAACTTCAACATACCTTTTATAGAGGGGAAACAATTCAACTCACAACAAAGGCTAAAAAAGATGGGAGATACTATATTGATGAGAATGACTACATTGAGAGGAATAAATAGATATACAGAAGGGAGAGAGAACTATAGGATCAAAGTCCATGTGAAGGTGAAAGGAAGGAATGAAGAAGACAAGTATAGAGCTGTCCTCTAATAAGAGCAGAGGCAGTTAAACCCTTTAGATGAGAAGGAAGAGAGAAAAAAGAATAGATCCAGGTATGGGTAGGTTTCATTTACCCATATATTCATTTATTCAGCAAATACATGGTGATCCTGCCATATGCCAGGCATTGCTCAAGGCTCCGAGGACTCAGTAATAGAAAAAAACAGATAAAAATGGTCTACCCTCTGGGAGCTGTCATTACAGCAAAGAAGACAGAAAATAAACAAGATAAATAACAGCATAAAATTGTAAAGGAAGAAATAAAAGGGTTCTCATTAACGGACAACATGATTTTTCAATATAAAAAAATCACAAAGAATCTACAAAAATGAAAACAAAAAAAATGAAAAACCTCCTAGAACAAATAAGTGAATTTAGCAAAGGAGTGGGAAATAAGGTCAATACACATAAATAAATTATATTTCTATATACTAGCAATTACCAATTGACAATAAAATTTTTAAAAATTTATGCTAGTTCTAAAGCTTTGAATACTTAGATATGAATCAAAGAAGAAATGTACAGGATTTTTATGCTGCAAACAACAAAATATTGATTAAAAAAATCAAAGAAGAGTCAAATAAATAGACATACCATGTTCATGGATTGAAAGACTCAACATAGCAATGATGTCAATCTTCCCAAACTGATCTATATATTTCATGTAATTTCAGTCAAAATCTCAGCAGAACTTTTTGTGGGTATAGATAAACTGAACTTAAAATTTACATGGAAGGGCAAAGGAACTGGAATAACTCAAATAATTTTGAAAAAGAATAAAGAAGGAGGAATCATACTACTTGATTAGAAGACCTACAACAAAACTAAAATAGTCAAGACAGTGTAATTTTGGTAAAAAGACAGATACATAGATCAATGAAACATACATATAATAATCAATTAATTTTTCACAAAGGTACAAAACAATGCAATAGTTATTTCAACACATGGTTTTGTAATAACTAGATGTGAAGAAAGAAGCAAATCTCCACCTCACATTTTATACTAAAATTAACATAAACTGGACCCTAGATCTAAATCTAGAATGTAAAGCTGGGCGTGGTGGCACACACCTGTAATCCCAGCACTTAGGGAGGCTGAGACAGGAGAATCGCGAGTTCAAAGCCAGCCTCAGCAACCGCGAGGCACTAAGCAACTCAGTGAGACCCTGTCTCTACATAAAACACAAAATAGGGCTGGGGATGTGGCTCAGTGGTCGAGTACCCCTGAGTTCAATCCCCGGTACTCAAAAAAAAAAAAAAAAAAAAAAAAGTGAAAACATTTGTTAAGCATCTATTCACATGCAGCTATACACACAGATGCCTGAGAACACCCTGGTTCTCATTAGTTGGTCTTGAACACCCTGCTCAAATGTTCCTGTCTCATCCTGAAGCTGTTCTGTTCAGAGGCCCACCCTGACAGCCTACGGCAGTCAGATAACTTCAAAAGCCACCCTGCCATCCCTTCCCATCTTTCTTCCTCCTCACACCCTCCTCTGCTTTGGGAATCCTTTCCTTAAGAGCCTCTTCACTTCATCATCCACTTCCACCTCCCCTCCCTTCTAGTGTTTAGATTCTGACTTAGAATGCAGTGTTACTCCAAAATGCCCAATTTTTTTGACTCTCCTATTTAAAAGGAAAAAGATCCCCCAAGAAGGCTTTCTTCACTAGAAAAAGCCTTTCCCCATGTTGACCCACCACTTTTCCTTGACTTTTCCTTCTATGTTTACTTGCATAGACCTAGTGTTTATATTGACCCACTTATAGATTCATATACTAATTAGAATTTATTTTTTGTCATCCTTTACCCATTTTTAGATTTGGCACTATTTGTTTCTGGCCATTCTGGATAGGGTTTTCTTCTGTTGTTTCTATAAAACACCTATGCATAGCACCATGTCTGAGCAGATACCAAATACATAATTATCAACAGATAATTATCAACAGATAATTATGTATTTGGTATCTGCTTAGATATGATAAAGAAGCAGGCCTCATATGGAGAGAAATTCACTCCCCAAGGGTCCCTGATAGGATTGACTCATCTGAGTCTCCATTTCAGGAAGAGCTGGGCACTGTCCATGTCTGTGACCCTAAACTTTGTCACTTAGATTCAGATCATCTACCAGACTCTTTAGCTACATTGCCAGGACATAGGAACAACTATAAGGAGAAAATGAAAACTCTGAAAGATAATTACCAAAAGATACCCTATTGAGGGCTTAATGCCCTTAAGGAACATTAATCAAGAATGGGGTCACTGGCATCAAGGACTTTAGCAGAGATGGTGTTAAAGTGCTTTCAAGATATTATAAGGCAAAGTCTCATCTTGTCTCCCCCACCCTAAATAAGAAGAGGAACAGATGAAAGTCGAGAGAGACTTTACTATTGATTTTTACTCTGAATCAAATTCCAAGGTAAAGACCTAAGAGTCCTTGAACAGAAAGCAGCAGAGGTAAAACTCAGCTCCAGGTCCTAAAGCAAAACCAGACTGGGAAGTCCAGAGAACATTCCCTGTAGTGCTACTTCTACTCCTTCTGGTTTCTCCCAAGTTCCCAAATCCTTTCTCCTCCACCCCCCAAACTACTATTTGGAAGTCAGAATTCACGATTCAAAGACAGAGATGAATTTTCCAAGTTCTTTTTGAAACCTCTCTTCTTCCCTCCCCTGAGCATTTTGAATTTTACTCTAGCTTACTAGGACCAAGTGGAACATTCTTCCAACAGGAAAATATGCTGTGAAACCTTGTTATAACATCTTTCCTTTTAGTGTTTTTCTGCCTGCATCATTCAGATTGAAAAGTCACAGCTGAAGGGTTGGATAGCAATGATGGTACCACACTGGATTTCTATTCATAAAATCTGAGAATTTCTGATCCATAGGAAGGATAACAAAGAAAGCTTCATCAACCTGAAATGGCCCATCTGCAGGCACAAGGATGGTTGTGCTGGCATGGGCGGGGAAGGGAGCATCCATTTTGACTGGCTATCCCCATGTACCCAATTGTCACTGAGAGCCTCAGAATGAGTGTGCCTTTGAGGCACCGGCATTTCTACTGGCAGATGTAGCTGATGCCAGCAGAAGGGGCCACTGGGAGGGAGCTACAGGAACCTGTGACCCAGCAACCCTGGGCCTCACGATTCCACTTTACATGTTCAATCTCTTCAGTATTTCAGTACTCTAGAATGTAGAGCGTGAACAGGAAATAGAGGGCAGGAAATAGGAAAAGCCACACAGAAAAGCTGCCCCTGGTTTTATATTATGCTTACTGCTACAGTTTGGATCTGGAATGTTCCCCCAAAGGCCTATCTATGTGTTAAAGGATTGGTCCCCAGCTCGGCTCTATTGGGAGGTGATAGAACCTTTAAGAGTTGGAGCCTGGGTGAAGCTCTTCAGGGAACTGGGGGCTTGCCCTCACAGTGAGAACCTGGTCTCTTACTCTCTCTCTCACTTTCCAGCCATGAGCTTAATGGTTTTGCTCTGCCACACACTCCTGCCATGATATGTTGCCACAGACCAAAAGCAACAGGGCCAACTGATCATGGACTGAAAGCTCTAAAACTGCAAGTCAAACTAAACCTTTTCTCTCTATAACTTGATGATCTCAGGTATTTGTTATAGTAAAGGAAAGCTAACACTATTGTGCATAGACATAACAAGTTGATTCTTTCAATCTTGATAAGAAATTAAACCAAGTCTCAATACTTCCTTTTCCTATCTACTGACGAAGGGAGTATTTCCTACCTAGTAGCCCAGATAGGAGGCTTATGAAGAGACAGAAAAGTCAGTCTGGGGCTCTCTGATGCCACTGCTTAAAAGTAAAGGACAGCAGCAATCTAGCTACCAGGAGGTCTCAACTTAACTAGAAGGAATTTTTTGATAAAAAAATTAAAGTTATTCTTTACATTTGAAGGAACCTTCCTTACATTTTGTGGAAAATCACCCATAATATTGTGAAATAGAATGCACACACAGAAAAGTGTGCAAAGCATAGACAGCATGACTATTATAAAGCAAATGTCCAAGAAACCACCACTGAGCTCAGGAGCCAGAGCATCAGAGCATTGCCAACATCCCTTCTAAGTCTTTTTAACAAATATCTTCTCCTCTCAACATTGAGGAATCCAATAATGTCTTCTTTTTAAGTTTGGTGCCAGTAGTCCCCAAGGCTTCTCAACTTTGATATTTTCCTTCCTCCCCATAGTTAATTCTCAAAGGGGCTTATAAAGTAATTCCCCATTTATTATCATTTAATGCCCAATTTATTATCATTTATTTATTTTGATACCAGGGATTGAACCCATAGGTGCTTATCCACTGAGCTACATCTCAAGTTCTTTTTATTTTTTATTTTGAGACAGGGCCTCACTAAGATGCTGAGGCTGGACTCAGATTTGCGATCCTCTTGCTTCAGCTTCCCAAGTTGCTGGATTACACCTGGCCCAGTTTACTTTTAATAATATAATTAAGGTTTTGAAGCAGAATGAATAAAATTACAATGACCAAAAACTGGTTTCTCGTGTACAGACAATGTTAGCATACTTCTTTTCAAAACACTAGGATGTAGGGGATCTTGCTTCCAGCAAGAATGTACAACTACTTTCCCCTTCATAGCGGGCAGGCATGTGCATGAAACAAATATCTGCAAATTTAGCAAAGATAGTACAACCTATTTGCAGGCTGTAATATAATAAAATAAAAAACATAGCTATAGATGCTTTAAAATGTAGAAGCTTAACATTCTGGCATTGAATAGAGGGTACACAATCCCTTTAGAACTAAGATGAGAGGGTAACTATTTCATAAGGCGATAACTTAGGGTCCAAATCTAGACAGAAAGAGAAGGTAAAAGAAAGTTCTAGCTACTTTATGGCATAGTGATATTACCTCTGAAGCCTCCTTTGTTGACTAAACGGTCCCTTGTTGCCAAAAGTTGTTCAGTGTTTAATTGATTGCATTTTGACATGAATAATTCCAAAAAAGGAATGTAGAATCATGCATATTAGATTTGGTGTTCATGCGTGGCTTCCTAATTATACTCAAAATGTAGAGAAAATCAAACTTAAATTTCAAAAGAAATTATTATGCGTAATGTGCAAGTCAGGAATATAAAGACACTTGAGAGAATATCACGTTTGTTTCCAGGTTTTTTTTCTTTTCTTCCTTTCTATTTTTGTTTCATCCAGGTGATAAGGAGAGCAGGTTCAAGGCAAGATTCAGAAAATGCTATAAGCTCTTTGGGAGAAAAGAAGAAGAAGAAAAAAAAAAAAGCAATAATTGAGGCTGTCTCTTTGTTCCTCTTCCTCCCGACATTTAAAGGATTCAAGGCAAGAGCAGGAGGCTTGCTGAGGAGCCTTACTTTCTGAGTAGCGCCACCTCGTGGTCGAAGCTGTGAATTTGTTTTCATTTTTCCAAACGTTTGAAAAATCAGAAGTTTCAAAGTTGTGAACAGATTTGACAAGTCCGTACGCACATTTGAGAGGACGTAAATGCCCAGTGGAGATTCATGGGGATAGATCTTGTTTCATAGAATATGTACCCTATTAATAATGGCCATGTCCTTGACTCTACACAGAAATTGCCTCAGGAAGAAGCTACGCCTGAGTCTACAGTGGGGAAATACTAGCCAGCCCTGCACACACCCACCCCTCCTAGGAGCCCACGATAAATTAAATCCTGACTGTACTCAAGGAGGCTCTGCAGAGGATGCTGGAGGGCAACCTTCTGAGGGGCACCCTGCTACTAGTTTTGATTACAGGAATGTATCTGAAGACAGTTAACTTTCCTCCCAAGTTAAGATAGAGAAGATGAAGCAAAGTTTTGTAGACTGCTGAAGCTTTTTTTTTTTTTTTTTCCTCCTTAGCCAGGTTTTTCCTTCCCAGACCTAGCAGCAACTCTCTTTCAGCATATAAATGTCCCAAGCTAGACACAGTCCAACAATTTTAAGAGGGACATGAAAAGAAGAGGAAGTGAGCAATGATCAAACGGTCTCTCCCTCTCTTTCTTAAAAGCATATTCTCAGCTATTTCCATACACAGCCTCATAAACATAAAGCCCTTGAGTATAGAGCTGTGAGAAGATTGTTGGCTGCCCAGCCAAAGGCAGCGAAGTCCAGGTAAGTCAAGTTGATCCAATTAGAATCCATTTAGCAAAACAGCAAAGACCTAGGAGTCCTTGTCTTTGGCCCTAGTTTCCTGCTCCCTGGCATGAGGGCTGACTGAGCAACTAAACAGAAGTTGACTGTCAGTCGACAAGGCCACATACTTTCCAGTTGATTAAGGAGAATGGCAGAGTGGGACTGATGACTGGGCCACAGGTTGGACTGTATAACCTTAAGGATCCCATGACCAGCTGACTTTGATGTAACACTCCCTTCACCTGCAATCACACATGAACAGCAATTGTCTTCCCAGTGATTCTAGGTGAACTGAGAACTACTCTAGAAAGCTTAGCATAATAATGGTAATATATGGCTTTATAAGTAGAAGACTAAAAAGAGGCAGGCATGGGGACTCGTTTGTCATGGGCAAGGGCCTGGGTTCAATGCTCAGCACTGCAAACACACCAACAAGAAGAGATAGGCAGAGAAAATTAGAAGTCTGAGTTGATGTTATGGAAGTGTGTGTGTGTGTGTGTGCGCACGCATACACATGCACACGCATGCATGTATACTCATGTACATATATACATCTGCTATATAGTTAAATTTTGGAAGAAACAATCAATGTTCTTTTCTTGAATTTAGGTAAACCTTGTTTGAAGAAGTTCAGTGTTAGTAGTGTAGACGTGGCAGCGTTTGGACACTAACTAGAAAAATGCCACCTGGACTTGTATAGGCATCAGGACTGGGGCTGTCAGAGAGTTCCAGGTACCTGTTTTGGTCAAAGGAATGGAGAAGAGCTGCTGAAGAAGCTTGTTTTCTGACGTCCTCAGAACTATAACCACATCAGCAGGGAGGGTGTCTCTGTTTTTCTCAAGAACTCCAGAAGCATCATATAATACCTGCAACATGAACAGCAAATGGCCAGTTAGCCGAGGCCACTGTCCATCTCTGGAGACACTGATAAGCTGTCTGGTCAGTCCTTGTTGACCTCTGTATAGAAACTCATCTTGACACAGTCATGCTTTTAAATCCTAAGCACCAGATAAAGAGGGAAAGTTGTAATTTTGACGGGTCAGTTTATCTTAGCTTCTTGTCCAGTTGTCTTTGAAGACCAAAGAAAGGTCCTATCAAAGATATATCACATCAGAATAAAAATGAAAATATGTTGGACACTGTGCAAAGCATCCATCCTTTGAGCTAAACACTATTATTATCTGCATTTTACTGGTAGGCAAGCAGAGAGTAAAGTAGCTGGCTAACATGAGTAGCGGGAAAGCATCAAACCCAGGAAGGCTAGGGTGTAGCTCAGTAGTAGAATACTTGCCTGGCATGTGTGAGGCCCTGGGTTCAACTTCCTGCACCAAACACACACACACACACAAAAACTTGGGCAGTTTGGCTCCATGCTCACATCAACACACTCACTGCCTCTCAAGGCGCTCTCAGAACCTGAGCCGTCAATGCAGGATGCTGAGCAGTTCTTGGGTCTCAGAGCAAAGGGGATCCAGGTCAGAGAAATTTTAAGGAATATTCTAGAGCATCCCTAGTCTACAAATGAGCTTTGAATGGTAAATGAATTCAGCAAAGGACACAGAGCCCAGAGAGAAAAGGATCCTAGAAAGGAAAGGAGAAAAAAGTGGGGAGAAGAGTGGGAAAGATGGATAAAAGGAAGAAATGGAAAAGAGGTGACAGAAGAGGAGGCAGAGAGAATGGGGAGGGGGATCTGGGTAGACGCTGGCATCTCAAACTCAGAGGACATTAATATGCAGTCAGACATCAGTGTTGAGGTAAATGAAGTACTTAAGAGCAAAAACTGGACCCCAATTTCTAACAGAGATCCAAAATAGCATAAAATACTATGTAGAGAGAAACACAGTCCCCTCTCCTAGCATTAGAATTGCCTTTTGGTCAATATCCAATCAGCAAAATTAGTGTTAGTGTCATGACATGAATATGAAAGTTCATTTTGATTCATTTTACATCAACTAAATAATCCCAAATGCCTTTTATTGAACTCCTACCCATTTTCTGGATCCAGGGCCTCAACGAAGCCCACAGGAACCAATTAGCCATAATTCGGTTGGCTCCTTTGGAAGTAACATGAGCAATGAGTTTTTGGCTACGTGACTGGAGAATTTCCTGAATCAGTCACTGATCTGTTTTGGGAACTTGACATTGAGACTGAAGCATAATGTATGAGAAATAGAAACTTCAGTTAACATTGTAAAAGCTTAACATCTGGATGATGAAGTGAAATATTTCCCCTTTCATCTGGACCTTTTTTGGTGGCCTGTAGACATATGTTTAAAGTGCTAAAAATTGAGCCCCGCTGTGATATAAACCCTCCTGCACTACCTACGTGTCTCCAAATGATTATAGAATGTGAACATTCACTGCAAAACACTGTGAAATCTGTAATGTGTTTGCTCTCTGGAGAGCTGTCAGTCTTAGGCCAGCCTTCAGGTGAGAAGCAGATGGCAGCTCTGTGGGCCACCTCAGCGAGAAACTGCGTCTATGCCAAGAGGCAACTTTCTGTTAGTGGCACCACTGGGAGAGTTTGAGAACTGCGATTTGGGGTTCAAGAATTAAAAGGAGGATGAAATCTGCAAGCAATTTCAGGGGTGGCACTGACAGGGTAATATGGGCACTTACCTTCTGTGACACTCAGGTCTAAACTCGTACTTGCCTCACCTTTCCAGCATAGTGCCAAATGCCAAAGCACAGCGCCGCTCCTTTGGGCCTCCAGAAGTACTTGCATCGTAGATTATTTTCAAATTTATCTATATGAATTTTCATGTAGAAAAATTACAAATATGAATTATTTGTTCTTTCAAACAAAAGCATGTTTCTTAAGCCACGAGAGACCCAGAATAATGGTTTTCAGACAAGCTCAATATTATCACTGTATATACAAGGCTGGAGAAAGATCACCCACATGGTGGGCATTTCCCAACTTGCCTTTGCTTAGTTGATTAGTGTTGTGTTTAGTGTCAGGCTGTGCCCTAAGATGGCATGTCCTCCTGTAGTCCCTAAGAGCCCTGGTATGCATGCTGAGGACACATGCAGATAGCCCACAGAAGACAGGTAGCCCTAGTTTAAACCCATTTTGTCAAATTATGAGAGTATTACAGAAAAAAGAAAACCACTGAGGTGATAATTTCAACCCCTAGAAGTGAATCTCTCCCATAAATCAATTTTCCATCTGGGGAAAAGGCTTGAAACTTCCTATTCCTCCCTCGCAAGCACCTTTGCATTGCGTGGTTGCAGCTGGGAGCCTGCTCCGTGGGAGGAAGCATGCTCAATACCAAAGGCATGAGTGCACTGGGGGCCTGGGGCCCCAGGCATCTCACCACCTAGTGAGGAGCGAAGCTCACATAAAACCTAAGATTTTGAAGAAGGAAGAGGTCAAGAGGAAAAGGCTGAAAGAATAGAGGGCCTTCGCTGCCAGGAAGAAGTGCCCCTGTCTTCATTCTGTAGACACTAGTAGCCTAAGGAAGGGGGTTTTAGAAAGATCAAATGAGCGAGATGTCTGATGGGTGGGGAAAGTGTGCATCTGGAAGTCAGGAGACTTCTGCACTACCTGGCAACAGGTAGTGTCCAATACCTTGTTCAGGATGATGGTTCAAGTGAAGATATGAGATGGGGGTACAAAAAGGAAGGGGAGCAAGTGAGGGCAAGAGAGAGAAAGTCTAAAAATTAAATTAACATAGGGTAATAGCATTTGTGTTGATGGGAATAGGAAGGCGGGAGGGTATGGGGAGGGTGATGGGTTTCCTTTAAGATACAAATTCTACCAGAACATCACAATTCAATTAAAAACAGGGTTTATACTTTAACAACCCACCAGGTAACCAAAATACAGAGAGTATGCTCATTAAAACACATTCACTTGATGACATGAAACCAAGTTCTGTTAGAAGTATATGGGCCCTTTTTTCCCCAAAAGGTACCTACCAACCAGGGTCTGGTCCCTTGCTTGGGGAAACCGGCTCTCCTCATCCAAAAGTGCAAGCAGGCCCAGGGGCTTCTGGAGGAACATGTCCAGGAGTGGGCGATTGTCCTCATACTCCACAGGCATGGCATCAATGCCCTCATTCTTGTATTCCATCTGGAGGGAAGCGGACTGTGAATCTCTCCAGCCCAAAACTGGCCTCGGTACCACCAGGATACTTTGGCCTGGACTTTCCAGGTTTGGCAACCTTGAATGTATGTGGAAAACAGGGTGTGTGGGATGTGTGCTGTAAAGGAATCTTCTGCATATTGGACTGTTGAAGCTGTGCGTTGAAGTGTGGCTTACAGGGGGCCTGTGGCAGGCAGCTCAAGCCTGCAAAAGCTGCCTCCCAAACACAGACTTGGGGGCTCCAAATTTAGATATGTATGCACAAAGTAAAACTGGAAAAAAATTTTATTTTGGTGACAAATATGGTTTAAAACAGGAAGAAAGAAGACTTCTATCTTCTACACAAAGTAATTATCTTGAGCTAGAAAACTAGAAAAACTCCAGATTCCCCAGGGAGATAAATGGATGGAAGCAAAGTCGAGTGGTGTGCCAGGTGAGCTGGTGAGGCATGCTCTGTAGATTTATCCAGCTGCCGTGATAAAACCAGTGCCGGCACAGGATTTTCACTTGGTGTCTCTGTATTTACCTAATCACAGAAGAGTTGGTGTATCCTCATGGTTGCATTAAAACAATAGTCCCTGCACTCGCAGGCCTTGTTCAGGATGTTCCTTATTGTGTCTCTTTCACCAAGAAAGCAGGCTTGGGGTTCAATTAAGGGTGGGGGTAGAGTAGGCTTTGTTATGCAGGTGTTGCCACAGGAGAAGGGCACCCCCTGGGTCCACTAGCTCCTCACCCCTATGGCCTTTATCACTGAGCTGAGAAAGGAAAGACTTCTATTTCTAGAAATCCACAAACAGATCTTAATTCCCTTCAGTTACTGAGGTATCTGGTACAGAGGAGATGGCTAGTTGCAGGTGTTAATCTATGCCCTGAGCCAAGCATGCCTGTAATCCCAGCACTTTGGGAGGCTCAGACAGGAGAATCGCGAGTTCAAAGCCAGCCTCAGCAATGGCGAGGCGCTGAGCAACTCAGTGAGACCCTGTCTCTACATAAAACACAAAATAGGGCTGGAATGTGGTTCAGTGGTTGAATACCCCTGAGTTCAATCTCTAGTACACACACACAAAAAGAATCTGTGCCCTGAATTCAAGATCATCCTGTGTCATTTTGGACACAATTAGAGATTTTTAGTTAAAACAGAAGAGAATAAAGTATTTCAGGCACTACACATGAAAGAATTTTGAAGCAAGACTTAAATAATTGGCTTGTCACCAGCTCCAGTCAAGTGAGGAAAAGTAACTGTCCACAGAAATCAAGACCTCTTCTTTTCAGACTAAATTTAGATAGTTTATTTTGACAAGACCATCTCATCAGTGGTTTAAAGTCTTTTAGTAGTTAGCCTAACAGGAATTTGCTTCAAATCAAGGGAAGTTTGGAGACACCTTTCCCATTAAGTTTAGTCACTTTAGAGTTCACTCTTACCTGCTCAAGAGCAAATACATGCTGATTGAAATAGTACTGGATTTGCTCATTGGCAATGTTTATGCAGAGCTGCTCAAATGAATTTCTCCGAAAGTTCTCAAATCCAAAAATGTCCAAGATTCCCACGTTCATTCCATTACCTGCATGACTGTGCAAGAGAGATGAATAAAACACTTTAAGGGAGGAAACATTCATCTCAAGACCATAAGAATGTAAGTACCTGATTTTCCATCAACACATGGGCCCACCCACATGCAGAAAGAAGCTGCATGCTGCCACCTCCAAGGCAGGGGACAGTTTATGTCATCATCCATTCATTTCAATAGTATCTTTTTTTAGGCCATAGAATCCTTTATGAAGCTCCATCTATTAAATAGATGCAGGGCCTGTATCCTCTGTATGCATTCTATCACCCACCTGTCCACAGAGCTTATTTGGAAGAGCACTCTTCAGAATTCAATTCAATTGTTATTGTGGAAATAACAATTCAATTGTTATTTCCTCCACAATATAAGAAACAACTAATAACCAATGCTTAGGGGAAAAAAGGAGTCATAGTAATAATGTAAGATGCTGTACTCTAAAACTTTTCATAAATGTCTATGTGATTCTAAAAACACAATGAAGAGGCTACATCATCCTCATTTTACAGATGGGATCACTGCAACTTTGAACATGGAGCTGATTAAGCTGTAGAGCTTGGGTGTGAACTCAGTTTGTCTAGCTCCCAGCCAAGCCTACTCACTTGAATGGCTCCATCAATCATTCACCGCTCTGGTATAAATACTTTGATTCTTTTGGATTCTATTGTGTCTTTTAAAGGAGAAAGCCTGAAAGCTCTGCTAAAGAAAACCCCAGAGAGGACCAAATACTTCCTCTTGCAAACCCTAAGAGACACCAGGTTGAGGACCGCTCTTTGCCTGTTCTGGGGGAACTTGCCATATGTTTTTCTCTGGCTGCAGGAGTGTATTGATGCGATTCACAATCCAGCTGAAGAGCCTCCCATACAGAGCTTTTGACATGGCGTCCCGAACATCTGCGGCCCTGTCCACAGGGTTGGCGCGGATGATGGTCTCGCCCCGGGTGACCACACAGTGGGATGTGAGGGCCTTTAGCAGCTCCTTGGGGCTGATGCAGAGAATAGAAGCAGCTGGAACAAAAAGTAAGAATGACACCGGGGAATGTGGCCATCCCTTCATTCAGTCAATTGGTCAGCATTTATTCAGCATCTACTAGGTGCCAGCCTATGTCCTAGGTACTTCAGAGTCTAGATCAACAAGCTGAGACCCTAGCCCCAGGAAGCACTGAGACTAACACTGTAGCTCTAAAACTGATCTGAAGGCTCTTTACAGATTTTTGATTAAAAAAAAAAAGGAGGATGGAGAGGATGTGGTTGGAGGGATAGTCATAGACTATATTTTCCTAAGAGAATTACAAAGTACAGTAGTCTATTAAGGGCCCTAAAAAATGCTGCAGTTTAACACAGAAAGGTTTTTACTGTATTTAAATCAGCTTGCTTATTTATGACTGAGAATTCTTATTCTTTGTGCCACCATAATTACCCACAGAGTTTTAAAAATAAATAGGTGCCTGCTTTCTCTCCTGCAGATGCTGATTTAGCAGGTTCACAGCGAGGACCAACCTCCTCCTTTGTGTTAGGTAGTTGAATCCTATAAACCCTTACTCAGAAGCTCCATCATTTTTTTCCCCAAAAAATCCTCCTGCATTTTTTCTTCAAAACATTTATAGATAATTTTCAAATGCAGCCAAGGTTGAGAACTGCTGCCCAAAGTTATTGGTCCTGGAATTCTTTTCTGTGGAACACCTATTTGCAGTCTGTGGAAGGAACACTGATATTCCATAGGATCTCCTTAGGGAAATACTGCTTTGTGAAAACATCCAGAGCCCATAGAATCAGCCATAGCTGCATTTTATCCTACAGATTTTAGAGAACTACCACAGTGAAAGAAATATTACTTGGCAACACAGCACACAAGCATCAAATAATTACCATTTTCCAAAGCTTCAGGATTGGGCACTTCGCTTTTATCAGTTTGATGTTGAGAGGAAATAGCTGCAAATTCAATGTTCCCAATATTCAAAATCCCAGCCAGAATTCTATACACAGAGTGCACCTCCTGAAAAGGACATGGAGAACCGCATTTGAAGGTCATTGCCAATCAAACCAATGACTCACTAGCTCTCTGATGAAAACTGCTAGTTTTTCCTCAAAACCCACCCCCTCTTTCCTAGACATACACAAATTTCGCAACCCCCTATGCAGTTAGAGGTGCAATTAACTAAATGTTAACAATGGCATGGGCAGAATAATGTGGGCCTCTTCTAGGACCAGGCTCTCTAGGGGTGTGTATGCATCCTCCACTTTCTTCCTCATTATTGCTGGTTGGAACACCCAGCAACGCAGCCTCAACCATGCCACTGAAGAGGACACTTTAGACAAAGGATGGATCACATGGAACAGAGTTGCTCTGCAACCCAACCCTCCTTTCCTGGAATGGTGGTGTAAGAGGGAACTGGCCTTCTTTTTTCTTTAAGTCCTTTTTAGCTTTGTACCCTAACTAATGCCAGCTCCCAAATTCAGGTATGGTCCTTTCATCAAAGCAAAAAAGATCTTCCTTTCACTTCTTTCGAGTGTAGCTTTTATGACAGAGATGGGAGGACATCCAATGACAGCTTGCTAGAATATCTCCAAGTTACATGATGTAGCGTACGGTTATGAGTGAAGTCAGGAAATATTTTGGGACTCACTAGAAATTATCTGTGTTATTGTGATATAATAATCAATAAACATTTGGCCCTTGTCACCAGTTCTTGGCACAAGAGCTGTTAAAATCTTTGAAACTGGGTGACAGGAGTCTATACCTGAGTTTATGCTAATAAGGTGACTTGGTTAGTCTCTAGATAGACTCAAGATGGGGGCTGGTTGGCCAAGGAATGTGCCTAGAGGCTAGAAATTCCAGCCCCACTCCACCAAACTGGGGAGAGGAGCAAGGCCAGAGATTGAGTTAATCTACAGTGGCCAATAATTCTTCAATCATGTTTATGTAATGTAACTTCTATTAAAACCCCTAAACAATGGGCTTGTGAGAGCTTCCAGGTTGGTGACTACACAGAGGTGAGGGAGAGTGGCATGCCCACAGGGCATGGAAGCTCCGAGCCCTTTACTGCCTGTGTTGCACTTTGCAGCTTTCCTTTGGCTATTCCTGGGGTTTATCCTTTATTATAAATCTGTCACAGTAAGTAATTATTTCCTAATTATTTCCTCTACTTCCTGAGTTCTGTGAACCATTGCAGCAAATTATCAAACCTGGGAAGAGGGTCATGGTAACCCCTAATTTATAACCAGTCAGTCAAAACTACAGGAGGCCTGGGACTTGCAATTGTTGCCTGAAGTGGGGCAGTCTTAAGGGATCTGATGGTAATTTTGGGTTTAGAATTGAATTGAATTGTCGGTCATTCAGCTGGTGTCAGAGAATTAGTTGGTGTCAGGGGAAAAGACCTCACATATTTGATGTCAGAAATGTGAGCAAAAACAATTCAGATGATTTAAGTCATGTTTTATATCAAAAATGGAATATTTATGTAACATTGTTTTTAAAAATAAAGTTTATTTATTTTAGAATTTATATCTTCTGTATTTGAAACAATGAAATATTTAAGAAATTTCTTCATTTCACACTTACGGATGGAGAAAAATACTTCCACAAAAATACTCAGGCAGGTTACTTGATTGAGTACTATACACAGTAGCAAACTAACAAGAGTCATTACATCATTGATAAAGCATTTGCCCCCCAAATTGAGTCTTCCTGTAAACATTACTCAGTAAAGCCAAAAAACTGAACATAGGCGTTAGCAGTGACATCTGCTGGATACCTGATAATGCTACAAAGACAAATGAGGATTCTGAGCTGGCTTCTCCTACAGATAAATATTGTTCTTCTAACTTCTAAATCAAAGGCAAGATGTCATGTTTCTGACTTCAAGAATCACTGCTTAATCACACAACTTAAAAGTGGCTAAGGAGAACATCTACCAAATGGGTTTTCTGGGACTTGCCTGGATTTAACATGACAGCACCTCATTACCTTGATCAATACAGTGTGAGACTTGCTGAATGCTTCAGGCGACTCCCGACTCCCGACTCCCAACTCCCACAGAGGCAGATCCAAGAGGGTGAAGGAGTCTCTAGCAGTGAGGTCTACATCTGCTATTCTATATCCAGTTACCTCAAGAGAGTATCTAAAACTCGGAATACTCTTAGAGGAAAAATGTGTTTCCTCTATTTAAACATATACCCTTTATATATTATAGTACAAGGCTCCAAACCTCCTCCCAAAAAAAGCTTCTAGGCATTTCACCACTGGGATGATGAATCCCAAAGAAAACAGTTATCAAAGACCATGCCCTTGAGACCAGCATCCTGCCCTGTTGCTTCTCTGGCAACAGTCTCTTCAACAGAATACCCAGGCAGTCAACAAAAGTGGAAAACTACCATGACCTTGAGTGAATACTTTTAGGTTCAAATACTGTGTGACTCACCAGAGCTAATGATAGCTTGAGTCTCCTTCCTTGGTTCAGTGAGGGAAGTGGGGAGGGAGTATCCAACATTCCCTCACTAAGGGGTTATTAGCTTTAGGGTGTTCCCTGTGCACATTTCTGGGCTATCCCCCTTCTTGACTCCTTTTGCCCTACATGTGGGCAAATCAATTCTTCATGACCTAGGAACCTACATTCACCACTGTGTTTGTGCCAAAACGTCACCCATATACAGTTATGGCAGACTCATTCAGTTGTATGTCCATCTGGGAAATGACTCCACCCTCCCCCAAATTCTTTGTTCAAAGTTCTCTTCATTTCTGCTCACAGACATCCTGGGGAAGCCTTTTTGCCTCTCTCATGTCATTTGTTTTCTCCTGCCTCATCTCCAACTACAGCATGTTTTCTGGAACCTCTGCCTTTTCTTTCTCTATCTCGCTGCTGCCTCTTTTTATTTCCTGTCAGGTTCCAACTTTCTATACGAAAAAATGAAATAACCTCACTGAGAATGAGCAGTATCATCAGGAATACTAAGAAGTCCTCCAACTGGGTTATCTTCGTGTACCATTGATGACTGTGAACTCAGCCTCTCCACCAGCCAGCCAAAGTGAGGAGAGCGTCCTCCATCAAAGCCCCATGGTGGATGCACAGTCTTTGCTGCCTCTCTCTTTTTCTCAGAAGGCATTTCTTTCTTTCTTTTTTTTTTTTTTTTGGTACCAGGGATTGAACTCAGGGGCACTCGACCCCTGAGCCACATCCCCAGCCCTATTTTGTGTTTTATGTAGAGACAGGGTCTCACTGAGTTGCTTAGCACCTCGCCATTGCTGAGGCTGGCTTTGAACTCGCGATTCTCCTGTCTCAGCCTCCCTAAGTGCTGGGATTACAGGCTTGAGCC